>PVJA010014592.1:5406-36213 GCA_004027025.1 Myocastor coypus | reverse complement strand
AGTCCAGTATTTCATAACAGTAGTGAATTATCAGTTCATCTGGTATTATTGGCAGCTGTTCACTTGAGCCTTTCACAACTCAGCATATTGATATGGCTTTCCCTTTTCTACCTTGTGGTTAGACTTTTCTGCTGGATAGTTAAGACCAAGATAAAGCAAAGCTGTGTTAAAATATATAACTTTTGTATCTGACAAAAACCCCAGGTCCTCTCAGGGTTTACCCACAAACCATGTACTGTGTGGTTTGCAGAACTTTTGTCACTGCAGCCATCTGGAGGAATCACAGCTATTGCTTGACCATTTTGCTCTCTGTGGAAGCATGAAAGAATGTTTTTTCTCTAGGTGACTGTCCTCAGGCACACTGTACATTATTGATCATTATCTTCACGTGGCCCCATATAATTTTCTTGAACAGGAAATTTGGGATACCACTGAGTTATATGCTATTACAGTACAGGTTCTTTCATGTCCTGTGTTCTTACTGACCTTGAAGGGCTAGAGTCAAAATATTGGCTGTACTTGTATCCCTTCTTTTTCTCTAGTTATTTGGACTGCCAGCTTAAGTTGTTAACCATCCAGAAGAGAAGCTTAATGATATTATTCCCTATAACTTAGTCATTTTTCTCTTTAACATTTTTCCCTATCTTTTTGAGCAGATGGAATATTCTGATAATGATTATTTTTTATTTTTTTTAGTATACGGTCTACAGGATTTTACTACACAGATTGGACTTATAATGATCCTCCTGTTTTCATCCTCCTGAATTTAGCTGGAATTACAGGTGTGCACTACCTGCCCAGTCTCCATCACTTGTCTCAGCATGCCCTTGGGGCAAGACCAGCACGCACGCACACCAGGGATGAACCCCAACTGCTTTAATCCATTGAGCTATCTGGCTGGCCCTGATGATGATTATTTTGGTGGTGTCTACTAATCCTGTTTTTTGTTTTTGTTTTTGTTTTTTTGTATAATTTGAGTTGCTTTCTGTTGGTTTGCATTTCTGTTCATTATGAGCCATTTTTTTCTCCTCTTCAAATTGCCCAGATATTGGGATTTTTGTTGTTTTAGTTTTCTTTTTTTTTTTTTTTTAAACACAAGATCTTGCTGTAGATTTCAAGCTGGCCTTGAATTTGAAACAGTCTGCTTCAGCCTCCTGAGTGCAGGGATTATAAGTGTATATCAACACATGCAGCTCAAATAAGATTTTATGCTGGTACATACTGGGTATTTTCTTATTCCTGAGTATTTTTAGGTTACAGGTATGTTTTGAGATACATTGGAGGGTATTAAAAGCCGTTTAATCTTCTTAAGCCTTAGCATAAGTTTTTCTGAAGGGGTTTCATGGAGCCTTTAATCTGAAACTGAGTTGGCTCCACAGCCCAGGCAGTACAGTGCTTTTGTGGTCCTTTTATTCTGCCCAGAGCCAAGAATGTTCAGGTGTTTCGCTGTTGGCTGATGGGAACATTGGTTGAATGAATTCTATAGATTTTTCTGCCTGAATATTTTGAATAATACTTTAACATTCAGTCTCTTTGCACACATGCACCACTGATTGGCACTTTCTTAAAAAATTCTGTTTATACCGCTATTCTTTTCAGGACTCTTAGCATGGAAATGTCAACTGTCATAGCTTCCATGAGCTTCCAATTCTAGCTCTTTTAAGTCCTGTGTGTGTGGTGGGAAGGGGATGGGAGGGCACTTCTGAATTAATTTGAATTCTCCTTTCCTGTCCTGTTCCTTGAACACTCTTCCAGCATTCAGAGAACTTCATTTCCTTTTCTTGAAGATTGCACTTAGTTTTTGTTTAATATCTGGTGTGGAAAAAGTGTTACATTTTCATTCTGCTTTAATTGTTTGAAAGTAGGAGGGTAACTTGAGAGTCTGTTGGTCTCTCTTGCTAAAGGAGGTGGAAATTTATGTCTTTCTAGGTTAAATTAAGGAAATGGAGTAAAGTTGGGTAATTTGAATTATAATTGAGGGCTGGGGTTATTTATTGCTAGGCTGCACAGTCACCTGCCTGGCAAGCACAAGGGCCCGTGTTAGATTCCAGAAAAAAAGAAAAAAAAAGTAATTGATGATCAAAACTAATATTTTAAATTTAGGGAAAGAATCATGTTATAGGCATGTCTCTTTATAATCTTTAGCCTGGTATTAAGCTCAAGCTCTCGTTAACTGGAAGTAACCATGATAGTGTTACCTTTTTCTCCTGTAAGAGTTTCAAGTGTATGTCATTTAATTTTTTTGTGTTACCAATACTGTAATGATTTCAAGAATCTAGGATTTGTTGCATCCCATTAGATGCAGCTGAGTCTGAAGTGGACTTTCACTGGCCCTGGAAGAGGGTAATGCTTCTTTGTTTGATGAGGTTATTGGTCATGTTCTTGCTATGAGTGGGTAGATACTCTTTTCCAAGGCTTGTTTCCTGTTCTTCCTGTAACACCCTTTTCCAAGCCAAGTCGTGGGAAAAGGAATAATAAAGGATTGGTGGCATTACAGATAATTTTTACATGTATAGAAAATGTAGCTAGTTTACCTTAAGGTGGTGAACATTGTTACAGTTCTCAGTCAGCATTGAATGACATAATTCTATCCAAAGGTACTGAACTTGTTAAAGTATCAGGATAGCCTTTTTTTCTCCCCCTCTTGGCTGTACTGAGATTGAACCTCGGGCTGTTTGCCTTGAATTGCGTCTCTATACCCCCCCTTTAAAATTTTGAGACAGGTATTGCTAAGTTGTGTAAGCTCTAAATTTGTGATCCTCCGGGATTATGGCCTGCAGTACATGTCCTGCTTGTCTTTTTTAATTGGCACTGTGGGATTCTCCTGTTGGAAGGTGGTGGTTTGAAAATTGCAAACTGACTTGGTATTAATGTAGCAACTTACAAAGTGAATTTGGAGGAAACTAATGTTCACTTCCCTAAATTTGTGGCACAACTAAAATAATTGATTTACAGTTAAGCACTCAGAAATGACAAAAAGGATAACCTTTGGCTAGCACCTTGGTTTTTGCTCAGCATGGAGATGAATCTGAAATTAAGTAACTATATAACTATGAGCTTAACTTCTAGTGTGTTTTTACTTGTAAATTATATTTGAATTGGGCTTAATGAATGTAATTTGTCAATGTTATCAGTATATTTGTAACATAATCCTAGTTTGTATTCCCTTTACTTTGAAGCAAAATAGTATAGGAAATGGGCTGATCAGTCTAGTACAATTTTTTTCCTGATAACTAAGCCCCTTTCTGTATGAGTTTGAATTCTGTGTCAAGTATTCTCACTATTATTCAAAATGATGCCTTGATAAAGTAAAAATGAAAATGGGAAAAAGGTAGCTGTAAAACACTAATGTTACTGAATGTAACTGCAAAGATGAATTTATTTGTTGTTAAAAAACTACCATTACTACCTTATTTTTATTTTTTTAAGAGCATAATCACTAAATTATGACTGTCAGTGATTTTTTCAATTTTAAAAGTAACATAAAAGGGGATGATATTTTAAATATTCAATGATGAGAAATATATATATATATATCTGAGTATAGTCTGGAATGTTGGCCTTTTGAGCAAATTGAGCTGATTTAAAATTGATAAAAATTTCTTCAGTCTTGCATTTGACTTCATCTTAAGTTTTATCAATGCCAAACTGAAAGTACTTTAGCCATTTTGATAGTAAAATGCTAGTTCAGATGACTCAGAAACTCAAAGTTATGCTGTAAGAGGCTGCCTGGAGTTGCCAGCATTTTAAATTTCAATACAATTATAATGCTTTTTAATAAAATATGCCCAACTTATAAAATGTGTATGCATATATTTGGCAGAAAACCAAGTTAGCTTAATTGTTTCTTGCATAAAAGAGTTGACTAGAAAGACTGGCTTGACATGATTTTAAGGTATATTTTAATAGCTTCATTTTGTTAAATAGGATAAAATAAAAACTATTCACAATTGTATTCCAGGGCATAACAGGACATAAATTTCTCACCCTTTCTCTTTTGCTTTTTGTCTTACTCCCTTTCTCACTTGCTTGCCTTTTGTTTTGGTGGTACTGAATATTGCATCCAAGTCCTTTGTACTGAGCTATGTCTCTAGCTGTTTATTAAAACATGTACATTTTTTTTCTTTATTTTTAAGAAGGGTCTAAGTTTCCCAGACTCAGCTCATACTTTTCATTTTCCTGCCTTAGCCTCCCAGAGTGCTGGAATCACAGGCATGTCCATTTTGAAATTCCTTGTCATCATGCTTTGAAGGTTACAACAAAAAGAGCAAACAAACTTATTTAATAGTGCTTGTGTCTTGGAGTGAGTGGGTGTTACAGAAAGAAAACAAGTCTTTGTTACCTTTGACCTTGAACCAAGGACATGATATAGGACCAAGCCTGTCCAGAGATGTTGGTAGACAAGATGCTATTGTGTGCCTTTATTTATTTACCTAGTTCTAGATTGAAATTTTATAATTAGTTAATATTGTTAACTACTTACAAACTATTCTATCTCATAATCTCCTGGACTTCCTTTGATCTTTTTACTGGTTTTGGCCATTTAAAAAAAATTTGTCATTGGACCCATTTTTCTAACATGCTTTAGTAGTTATAGTAGCATATAACTACTTTCTCTTTGCTGCTGTTGTGTTTATCATGAAATGGAATGAATCTATAGTTTATATTTTCTGGTCTGTAGTTTTTCCTAGTGTTCACATATATGGTTACACTTGTGTAAGTGTTCAAGTAAGTCAGATGGTGTTGCATGAATTGTAGATTTAACATTTAGATTAGCTGTTCATTTCTTTCCTCTCCTGTCAGTAGAACTGATAACCATTGTCTGAGAGTAAAATCAGTAATGCTTCTTTTCCTGTAACTTCTAAGAGCCTTGGTCTTCAACATTACTGAACTCTTCCTAAATTTTCTTTCCTATTAAACTTTGAATACCTGGCAGTTTAAGGGTAGATTTTTATAAAATACAAATTAAATGTGAGTTGTAACTGGAGAATGTTTGCATGTTGGTATGTATAATGTTTAACTCCCCTACCCCATTGAACTCATAACCTCACTCTTGCCAGGCACCTATATGCCCAGTCCCAATTTCTTAATTTTTTAAGTATTAATGATAGCCAGATTATTGAAGGAAGACTACAGGCCTGTCTTTCCACTTTGGAAGTTTTGTGTAGTTCCTTTATTATAATTTTATTTTTCCCATGATAATTCAATGCCATATTCTCAAATGTGAGAAAATATGCATACATGTTCTGAAGCCCTTAAGAAAATTTAATTTAGGAAGCTTTTACTTTTTATTCATATGCAGAATATCATAGGTTGTACAGTTATATCTGATGAAATTGTGAGCTTAAGAACACCAATGTTAAAGACAGAGAAAAATTCTTGAATTCTAACTAGCTTTAAAAGCTCTTAACTCGGGCGAGCAATTATTTGCCACTCTGCAATCAGATTTTAGGTGTGGTTGATTGTCTAGCTACTTTGGATCTAGAGGCTTGAGCCAGGAGCCTGTGGAGAGCTTGGGCAACCTCAAGAGATCTTATCTCTTAAAGACAAAAACCAGTTTCTTTGCAAGAGAGGAGAGTGTTAGATACTAGGAAAGGCAAACTGTGGTGATTACTTTTTTCATCATTGTTACTGCTACTTTTTTTAGTCATTATATCACTATTTTTAAGGTCAGACTTACTGACCTTAAGTTTAACATACAGTTTCTGTATACAATTTCATGAGTAGTAATTTAATTTGCATATTATAATGTTTTATGTTTATAGGTATCTTTTAAACTTTTCTAAATTAGCAGTGAAGACATTTTGAAGGGGATGCCAGAGTTGTTATGAACTCCTACACTTTTAAGACTTAATTTCCTACTGACTACCAGCTGAAAAGGGAGGATCACAGGATTTAGAACAACATCAACCTTTTGCATGTCACCCAAGCTTACCTAGTTCTCGTATAAAATGTGCAAGGACTGATCACAAGATACAGTCAATATTTAAATGAAAATTTACTACAGTAAAAAATAGATTGGCATTCATCCCCCTCAAGATACTCTCTCTCCAAATCTATTCCATCATTTTCTGTACTTTATGAAGCAATTTTTGAAGTTGTTTTTCATGAGTATTTAAGAGGTTTGACCAAAAATAGAGTGAATGTTGCTGCCAAGTGCTGCCCAGCAGGAAGGCAGGCTCAAAAACATTAAGGTGCGCTTTCATTCACCTTATTTACTGGAACTGGCCCTACAACTTTTGTCTCTTCCCCAAAGTCGAATGACAATGAAAGGTGTATTTCCATTCAGTTCAAAACACAGCACAACTAAATTCACTCAAAATGGAAAACTTTTAAGAACTACCTCAGAAAGTAGTAAGCATCATGAAATAACTGTTCAGAGGTTCAGAGGGGGAGTATTTTGAAAAGAATTATGGCAGTGTATCTTTTATGGTAATATATTTTTAAAAAATTTAAACAAAGACTTCATTTTATTTAGTTTTTGTGTTTAGTAGAGGGTCTATTGGGTCTTACTACACAGATTGGTCTCATACTGGTCCTCCTGCTTTCAGCCTCTCAAGTGCTGGATTCAATCCAGGGTCAAGGGCTGGCACGGCACACAGGATTGTACCCTAGTTCCTACATCTGCCTAAGTGAGCACTTTAATCCACTGAGGTATCTGGCTGGCCTCAAAGATTTTATTTTTACTTACATACTATGTAATGTAGCTACAAGTTTGTAGTTTAATTTCTAGTTTGAATTGTATGTTCTTCCACAATTATTATTCATTTTCATCTTGTCCTGGAAAAAAAAATTAATGGATGCATATATGATGATAGAATGGTTGAAAAATGCAGATGTAGATAAGAAAAGAAGCCAAAGTAAAATATTTGTATAGATTATAACTACCTGGTTTTATTTATCAGACCGTTTTCTTTTTTTGTGGGACTGGAGTTTGAACTCACTACTTTACACTTGCCAGGCCTGCTCTTGTGCCACGGAGTTATCTCCCCAGCCCCTGGTTTCTTTTTGTTGATATTGACTTATTGGACCATCAAAACGATTGCTCTAGAGATAGAGATACCTGTTACCTTGATTTTTGAGGTAAATTTTTAATTAATAGTATACTTGTTTTCCTGACTTCCTTTTCTATACTTTGGTTTGGTTACAGAATAAAAGGCAAAAATTCTGTTATTTTGGTAATAAAATACAGTTTGGGAAGATTGGTAATGTAGTAAGAATAGAGTTAGGTATTGTAGCACAAATGTTTTGTGCTAATGCTATTAACTTCTGGGCTTAAGTCATTTTCAGTGTAGAATCCAACAATGTTGAATCTTATGTAAAGATTATTGAGTGCATTTTGATGAAGTTGAAAATCATGTTTTTTAGTTGCTTGGAATTCTTTATGCTATAAAGTTGTTTTGTTTTCTTTTTTCCCTAATAAGTGTACTTTTTTTTTTTCAGTGGATTTAGAATAATAGTATATTTGGGCCAGGCATGATCATACATGCCTGTGATTTCAGCATTCAGTGGGCTGAGGCAGGAGAATCGCCATGAGTTCAAGGCCTGACTGCACTACAAAATGAGTTCAAGACCAGTCTGGAGTACATAGTGAGTGAGAGCTTGTCTGAAAAGAAAAAAACAACCACAAAAACCACCTCAGTACATTGAAGTGTTTTCTTTTTTGGTGTTTTAAAATTTGTAATTAAAAAAAAAAATCTATTCATGGGCCCAGCAGGATGGTTCAGTGGTCTGAAGTGCCTGCTTGGGAAGGCTTGGGCGGCTGCAGGGACTGTGGTTCAATCCGTGGCACCACATGCTGTGCCAGCCCTGCCCTCAGGGCAGGCTGAGCTGGCCATAAAAATAAATAAACAGACAAAAGTTCTGAAACAAGAAAAAATAAATAAATAAAATTAAAAATAAAAAAAAAATCTATTCATTATTTAGTCATGTCAGCTGAAAAACACATGAATTAATTTTGTATTCTAATGTGTAATTTCCAAATGATTTAAAACAATGTAATTTTCAAATGTGGTTTAAATGAGTGTTAGATTAATATTAAAGGCTCAAATGAAATTGTTAAGGCACAAATTGAAGACAGATTTGCTGATAGCTTTTACTTTCTCTACCATTCTTCTAGTCTCCGTAGTATAATATATATAGTTTCACGAACTGTAATTTATGTAATATGCCTACATACTCAAAGCAACACCAGCTGAAATTTTGCTTAGTGATAAAAATATTTCTGGGATAAAGTGATGTGTAAAAGCCATGCCTGGAATCCCAGCACTTGGGGAGTTAAGGGAAGAGGACCACTGTGAGTTGAGGCCAGACTGGGCTACAAAGTGAGTTGAGACCTAGCCTAAAGTACATAGCAAGACTCTATCTGAAATACATACATACATCTATACATACATACATAAAAATGTCATATGGCTCGCTCTCATTTTAAAAGCATGTGTATTGTTAGACCTAAGAGAAGGGGACAATATAGAAAAGCAGAATAAATAGAAGGTTAGGTTAAGTTTCTTTCCCAGATACTTCTGAGCACAATTCTGAACAATATAATTATGATATGATAATAAACAATAGGCTTGAAAATATTTTTCAGAGTTGTCACTTTGAGAAAGTTATACATTAGGAAATGTGGTTGCTAAAATATTTTCAAATACTTTATCAGTTTTAAAATCTTTAAAAGTATGAAATCATTTTATCTGCATGAACATAGTAAAATATACTTAAAATATAAGTAGTAAAAATATTAATAGGATACTTTGAAAAAATGAAAACAGTCTGTATTATTTTTCATATTAATAAAGCCATTTTCTCAGAATTCTTTCATGTGGATTCCTTAGTAGAAATAATTTCTATATGCATAGATAAAGATTTTCTGTTTATCTTGCTTGATGTTCTCTGAGTTGCATGGTCTGTGGTTTTGAAAAATTCTTCATCATTACTACTTTGGGTATTTCCTTGGCTCATTTCTCTTTCTTTTGGTATTCTCATGCATAATTATATCCTTTGTAATTGTCCTATGGTTGTGTTTTTTATTTTAGGGAAGGGTCTACAGGGTATTTAGGGTCTCACTACAAGATGGAACTCATAGTGATCCTGCCTGTTTACAGCCTCTCAAGAGCTAGGATTACAGGCATGCACAACCAAGCCCAGTCTCTATTGCAGTCTCAGTATGCCCTGAGGGTGGGGCCAGCATGGCAGGCCTGAGAATTGAACCGCAGGCCCTTGCGCCTGTTTGTAGGTCCTTTAATCCACTGAGCTATTTGGCCAGCCCTGGTTGTGTTTTTAATTTTATAATTCTTACTCTTTCGCTTTTCAGCTTGGGATGAGAATATTTTCCTTTATCTCTAAGTTCATCATTTCTTCAGCTGTGTCCAGCCTACTGTCAAAATCATTCTTCATTTCTATTAGCATTACTGATTTTATTTCATTTTGATTTTTTTCTTAGAGTTTCCATGTTACTCTTGTGGTATCCTTACATTTTTAAATGGCATGAATATTTTTCATTAGAACTTTTAGGATACCAATAATCATAGTTTTAAAATTCTTGGATTGAAAATTCCAAAAATCTCTATCAGGCCTGAGGCTGGTTTCAAGGACTGCTTTCTCTTTGCAAACTATGCTTTTTTCTTTTGATATGCTTTGTATTTTTTTTTTTTTTTTTGTTTTTGATACCTGGATGTGATACAGGGCATAAAGGAACTTAGGCATACTTTAATGTGAGATTTTTATGTTATAGTATTTGGTTGTGAGTTAGGCCATATTTGCTATTTGCTGTATGTATCTTTTTTTTTTTTTTATTTTAAAAGGAAAAATAGGTGAAACGTTGGGTATGATACACAATTTTTTATTTTCTTATTTTATTTTATTTTTATTTTTTTTCTTGTTTCAGAACTTTTGTTTGTTTGTTTGTTTATTTATTTTTATGGCCAGCTCAGCCTGCCCTGAGGGCAGGGCTGGCGCAGCATGTAGTGCTGGGGATCGAACCGCGGTCCCTGAAGCCGCCTAAGCTTTCCTAAGCAGGTGCTTTAGACCACTGAGCCATCCTGCCGGGACCCTGATACACAATTTTTTAAAAAAACCCAAATAATAGGCATTCAACAATGGTTGTTACATAGCACATTGTCTTCAATGTAATTGCTCAGATTACCAGATAAGCATGTAAAATTGATGAAAATAGAATTTTTAAGCATTAACTGCTACCTTTGAAAAACTGATAGAAATCATTTTTGTCAAGGTTAGGAGTATTATTTTTGTCAAGGATAAGAGTTAAATGTAAGTCCAGTGAGGGGAGAAACTTCATCTCACATTTAAGTCAAGGTGTAGACCAGTGTAGCTAGGTGTAATAACTACTACAACAGATTTTTTTTTTTTTTGTATTGCAGATTGAACTTGAGACCTTGTGTTTGCCAGGCAGGCTTATGCCGCTGAGCTATATTGCTAGCACTAAAGAAAATATTTCTGTTCCTCCCTTGTTCTTGTGGCTTACTTGTCCTGCCTTATCAGTTTGCTCAAGTTTATTTCAGAGAAATTAATTTGTTTTAGTTATTTTGAATTTTATTAGGATCACTTAGAATGTCCACAAACAAAAGAAAACAGTAGTTTAATTTTTTTAAACTCCACATCTTACATGTATTCATATATATTTTTAAATACCATATTGCATTTTTTTAAAATGCTGGTGCCTGAGTTTCCACACCCCAAAGATTGACTTGATTGGTTTGAGGTGTGGCCTGAGGTCAGGTCATTAGGTGAATCTTCTGTGCAAGTGGAGTTGACAGCTTCCATTTTAGGAACTTTATACTGAACCTAGTCAGTGTAAAGTTTTTTTCTTAAGTTAGCTTCTAAAGTCCTTAGTTATGAAAGTAATATATCATGTGTCAAGTGATATTTTTGCATTTACTTTATCATAAATTTAGCCTTGTTAATACTACATTTACTTTTGAAAATTTTTACTATATTAGACTCAAAGACCAAAGCATCAGTGATTAACTGCTTTATAATGAGCTATCATTTCCTTCTCAGTATAAGGTGAAATAACAAACTAGGTAAAGAATTACTGTTCTCATTAGGTAGTTTTATGGAAGTTAAATATGAAGGCCAGTCAGTCCATTTTCTGCTGGCAATATATTCATACTATTTTTTATAAATCTACCACATACCTTCTGATACTTTCTTGCTTTTTCAGAACTGAGATTTTTGAAGTTATATGTATATGTTATTAAAATTATCCACTCTAGGGGCCTGGCAGGATGGCTCAGTGGTCTAAAGCGCCTGCTTAGGAAAGCTTGGGCGGCTGCAAGGGCTGCGGTTTGATCCCCAGCACCACATGCTGTGCCAGCCCTGCCCTCAGGGCAGGCTGAGCCGGCCATAAAAAAAAAAACAATAAACAAAAGTTCTGAAACAAGAAAAATAAAATGAAATAAAATGCTTTAAAAAATAAAATAAAATAAAATAATCCACTCTGATATTTAATTGCTATTTGCTAAAATTGCATATTCAATAGTTTTTAGGTGAGTTCCTATGCTGTTTTGAAATTCAAAGGGCTCTTTTGGGAAGTCCAGATAGATTTTAAATTGATATTTAGTATTCTACTCAGAACAACAGAGATTGGTTGGAGAGAGTATGATAGCACCCCTAATTTCAGCACAATTGGATGTGGGGAAATTAATTCAAAATTTATTTTGAGGTAACTTTTGAATATGACGAGTATTTAAAAACACATTGGAACCTTAGAAAACTGTTTATGAGCAATTAAATAAAGACATATGCCCCAAACATCTGTAATATGCTATAAAGTAGAAAAAAATATAGTAAAGGTAATTTTAGGGCAGTGTCATAAATATTATTGATCAAGTTGAGTTTTTGGTAAAATTACATTATTGGTTTATATTTGGTGTGTGCCAGTTTTCTGGCACATTTCTGACTATTCTAGTGCTATGATGCTGTTTCTCTGAGGCACCTCACATACTGCCTGGATTTGTTTTTCTCTGAAATATCTATAATATTTCCAAAATATTTCTCCTTTGACCAAGATTTTTGTTAGCTGTGAAGTTTCCATTCTGGGCAACAGATTGGTGAGTTGAGAAATGAACAAAGTAATTTACACCCTCACCTCATTATGTGCTTACCATAAACCTATGATATAATAATTATAATAAAGCACAAATATATGAACTCTCTTGATACTTAACTCTAAACCCATTTGCCCTCTTCCCCCACACAGGTACCTGCTGTGTGGAGTTTATCTTTTTCAGAAACATTTCAGAAACCAAATTAGTATCTTTTATTTATGTGCATTTAGTACAAGTTCTGTTGGGTCTCACCAGACAGATCACACTCGTAGTGATTCTCCTGTTTCCAGCCATGCAAGTGCTGGAATTACAGGTATGCACCACCATGCCTGATCTCAGTTGCCACCTCAGCTCGCCCTGGTGACAGGGCCTGCACAGCACACCTTGGTGGGGGTGATAGAACCCCTGTACCTACATCTGCCTAAGCAGGCACTGTAATCCACTCAGCTATCTGGTCAGCCCTACTGTATGGCTGGCTCCAACCAGATGAGTATATTAATAAAATAAATGAAGTTGGGAGTGAAATGTTAAGAACAGAAGCCTGATGTCCTACTTAGGCTTATAAATGGTTGACAAATTTTCATTTCTGCATCTGGATTTATTTTTGGCCATTTGTATTTGAAAAGTTTACTACTGATTAAAGAGTTTTTAGTTACAACAATTGTAAATACTTGCAAAACTAGGATACATGGTGTATGAAGGGTTACACTTTGTAAAAATCTATTATGTTTTAAAATGTGATCATGCCTTCTTGATAAGCAATCATTGAGTAGACAGAATTCAGTTTTTATAGAGCTCATATGTTGGTAGGTACAATTAACACCGCCAGCATGGCTCAAACCAGCCAACCTTTTAATCTGCAGTAAATACTCTGTCAAATCAGAGATAAATGCAGCTAAATTTTAGATAATATAATTAATGGAAATTTTAATTTATAAGTACACAGTTAAAATAGGTGACCATTGATTAGATTATTTTGATTCTCTATAATATTTAGTTCAGATGAAAATACCTGAAGCAATATTGAAGGGAGTAAAAAGTAGTATGAAATTATTTAGAAATAATGAAATTATTTAGAAATATGAAATTATTTCAGAAATAATGACATTTTACATTTTGTGTTTGACATTTAGTGATGTCATAACTTATTAGTAGTCCATGAATTTTCACTTAATTTTTACCAAAATAGTCTTGTGTGGTTGAACTATCTTTTGAATAAAATGGGTTTAAAGGGGCTAAATATATTGATAAAATTTAAAGAGCTATTAAGTTAGATTTGGTGCTGCTGGGGCTGGGAATATAGCTCAGTGGCACAGTGCCTGCCCTGCAAGAGCAAGTTTCAGAATGATTCCTGGCACCCCACTCTACCCCCGCCATAATAATGATAATAATAATAATAATAATAATAATAATAATAATGCAGGTATCATGGCCTCTAAGGTTTCTTTCATTGACCATTTGATATTACATAAGAAAAAAAGAAAAATGAAGTCATAGACTAGATGATTACAATTATACTGGACAAAGGAAGATCTGTGATTAATAACATGCTGGAATCTAGCAGTTTCAAACACAAATCCATTATTCAGGAATGTTAATCAATGGTCTTCAAAAGAAGACTCCCACTTACTTGGACTACTAAAATAATTTCTCGATGACTGGTGTCCCTTAAAATTAAGGTGTGAGGGTGGTGTAGCTCAGTGAAGAGTCCCATGTTTAGCATATGCAGAAGCCCTGGGTTTGAGCCCTGCTCTCTTCCCCAAAATCTCTTGAGACAAATACTTAGTCCTGTATGTGTTGAACCACAACAATAGTTGTCTGGTGAAGTCTAGCCATACGCAAGGTAATAATGAAGTTCTGAATTAGGTGAACTAACTGTAGTTCTCAGGTAATGCCATTAGAGGTATCACTAGAACTTTATAATCAGCGTACATCACTTCTAGTGCTTATAGGAGGGAACATGTACACTACTATCTCCAATAGCATTGGCAATTAAATATTTCTCCTGTGTCATTTATTTTTAGAATAGTAAGATGTTGATATATATATATATATATATATATACATATATATATATATATATATATATAATTTAGCAGGTAGAGGTTTTCGTTAAATCTCTTCTCTCAAACTGACATTTTTACTTTAACCTTAAAAATTCAATGCGGGCCAACGACTTAGCTCAGTGGACTACATATCTGCTTTGGCAAGTGCAGAGATCACGATTCAATTGCAGGTCCCACATGCTGAGCTGGCCCTGCCCACAGTATGTGCTGAGCCAATGATTGAGCCCAGGTGTGGTAGTGCACACCTGTAATTCCAATGTTGGAGAGACTGAAAACAGGAGGACCACTATGAGTCTGAGCTTTGTAGTGAGACCCTGTATGAAATACATACATGGAAAAAAATGAATGCACTATTGTCTTGGTTACTTTTCTCTCATTGCTGAGACAAAATACCTTATACCCAGAATTAAGGAAGGAAAGGGGAGCTGGGGAGATAGCTCAGAATAAGCACTTCCCTGGCAAGTGTAAGGTCCTAAGTTCAATCTCCAGTCCCACCAAAAAAAAAAAAAAGAATTTTTTTAGCTCACAGTTTATGGAAGTTTCAGTCAATAATCAGCTGCTTCAAGGCAGAGTGCCACTTGGCAGAGGGCAGCAGCATAAAATAGCAAAGAGCAAGAGCAAAAAGGCAGGAGCATAAGCAGGAGTGGCAGAGAGCAGGCCTCTCTTTCTCCCCCTTATATTGCATCCAGGCTACCTGTGGGTGTAGCACTCACACATAATCCCAGGGTTGGACCATTAATTAATCACAAACTCTAGAAGCTAGCCCCAATGACTACATGATGCTTTGGGTGAGGGGGGGCAGCTGGACACAGACCATAACAATCTGAGATTAATTTATGTGGTTCTAGTCTTTCTAAATATATTCTGGAAATCTCTTGCTATAATTACATGGGTAATTCCATTGAAACATTTCTCAAAAAGGCTTGACTATATGGTTATAGTTAGGCTTAAATGAGAGTATAATCAAATCTGTGTAAAAATAGGACTAGATAAAAGTTACTAAATGATAGATACTATAGGTTAAATATTCCTGATCCCAGATACTTGGAATCAGAAGTGTTTTCATTTTGCTCTTGGGGGTAGTTGCATACATACAATACAGTTTCTTGAGAATAAAGCTCAACTCTAAATACAATTTATTTGGATGTCATACATACCTTATACACATGGCCTGAAGGTAATTTTATACAGTACTTTTAGTACTTACTCTTTGACTATAAGTCACTTAAAGTCAAGGATGGGATTTTACACTTGTGTCATACTAGCTCTGAAAAAGTTACTGACTTTTGAATCATTTAAGATTTTGAATTTTCAGGGGCCTGGCGGGATGGCTCAGTGGTCTAAAGCGCCTGCTTGGGAAAGCTTGGGCGGCTTCAGGGACCGCGGTTCGATCCCCGGCACCACATGCTGCGCCAGCCCTGCCCTCTGTGCATGCTGAGCCGGCCATAAAAATGAGTGAATAAACAAATAAAGGTTCTGAAACAAGAAAAACATAAATAAAATTTAAAAAAAGATTTTGAATTTTCAGATAAGGAATACTCAACCTGTACTTCTCTTGCCATATTAATTTTTAAAGATTATGTTTATGCTTTGAGTATAGTTGGCTGTATGTATAAGATTTGCATTCATGGATTGAAACAATCATAGATTCAAAATATTGGGGTCAGTTGCATTTGTACTGTGGATAAACAGACTTATTTTCTAAACAATGCAGTAAATAACTATGTAGCATATATGTTTTATAGTAATGTAGAGCTTATAGTGTATGGGAGAATGTAAATAGATTATATACAAATACTATGCTGTTTTTATGGGGCATTGAGTATTTATGGATATTGATATAGAGGGACCTGGAATAGGTCTTCACTGGGTACTGGGCGTATAACTGTATACATTTAGGTGGAAAACTTCTAAAGAATATTGTTAATAAATATTTTCAAATGAAGATTATCTAAATGTATACTGTCCGAAATAATAGTCACTAAAATTCTGTTCTTTGGGCCTCCTAATCACATTTCAAGTGCACATTAGCCAATATTGGAAAGTAATCATTTGCTTGTATCCACTAATGAATGCAGAAACAATATAGAAATAGAAAATCCATAAATAAAATATGTATTGTAAACTATTTGATTCAAGTAAAATGCCAAAACTGAACGATGAAAGATTGGTACAGAATTTGGGGAAATATGACCAATTAAACCAAATTATCAAAGTTAACATTATAGATTAACACTGTGTTCCTTGATATGTTCTGAAAAACTACAAAAATACAGTAAGTTAAAAATACACTGAACACAACTAGCCTACTAGATATCATAGTTTAGCAACATATAAGCATTGATTACCCTTATGATTTCATGATTGAATGGAGCTGATGCTCTAACACTGCCCGGCATCTGGAGAGAATGTTGCATGGCATGTTATTAGCTTAGCACTAGATAAGGATACAAAATGTGAAGTACAAGTTTTGCTTATTACTTAACACTTCTGCAGCATTTTAAAAATGGAAGATCCAAATTGAAGCTGTTGTGCTCAAGTTTAGTAAGGCACAATTGACTTTTAACAGGTTGCTACCAAGAAGACTTCCACCAGGTGACTGATATATTTCCATTGTATGTTATTCTGCCTGAACTTTGTACCACTACATCTCTTTAGACTTTCTTTAGACTTTGAGTAGCATTTTCTTGCTAGTTATACACACAGAGCCTTGCTAGTTGAATTTAAAGAGGGGTTATTCTCAGTAACCACAAAGAACTGCTCATCCTTGATTTTTTTTTTTTTGACCATAAAAATACATTTTGTATTTAACATTGAAATCATTCGCAGTTTTGTCGTTTGAAATTCCAAAGGGTAATACTGTGAAAAGATCTGTCACATTTTGCTCCTTCTGGTCTGAAAAGTTTATGTTAACTTAAATTAACAAATGAGTTGTAGATTAATTGTTATCAGTATGTGCAGAGTGAATTTTAAGTAGTATATCAATTTCTGAACAGATTTATTTTTTCAATAAATTTTGTCATTTAAATAGTAGTGGAAGGTTTGGGGCTATAACTTAGTGTTAGAGCGCATATGCAGGAAGTTGGGTTCAGTCCTCAGCACTGCAAAAATAACAATAGAAACCTGCACAGACAAAACAAAACTGAAATGGCAGATTACTGAAGAAAAAAGTCTGATTTTTATTTAATATCTTTATATGGATTATATTAGTTTGATAATTTTATCCTTTTAAAACTTTATAAGGATAATATTAATCATCTTATTTTACAGAGAAAGAAACATGACTCCCATAGGATACATGAGCCCTTATGACACATGAACAAGCTTCCTTGGGGCTAGGAGTGTAGTACTCACACAATGTCCATGCCCTCCTCTTGCATAGGATAAGGATATTTACAAACTTAGAATCCTGACTCTCTTCTGAGTCATTAAATTCAACTTTTAAACTTCTCAAGTTGACATAATGTATCAAGCAGTATAGTACCTAAATGTTCAAAAGTCAGGTTTGAAACTGGCAAAACCATGTACATTATCTATGTGAGGAGAATGGCAGTGTTTGAAAAAAACCTGAAAGAAGATTTAAATAAACTGCTGTTCCTAGTTAGGGAGGTTTAATATTGGTGAGATCAAATTCTTCCCATCTTTATCTATAGATACACTCCTTTTTTAAAAAAATGTTTTTTTGGTATCAGAAATTGATCTCAGAACTCACACTTGCCTTGTAGGTGCTCTGCAGACACTATAGATATAATCTCAACCAAAAGTCCAAAAAGTTCCTTTGTAGTATCTATAAAATGATTCTAAAGATTACATGACAAGTTCACAGACCCACAGTATCCAATGTAGTATTTTAGGAGAACCAATTTGGATGACTGATGCTACTGGATTTACAGGACAGTAATTTTCTTAGTAAGAAATATTGAGAAGGCACAGTAACCAAGACAGTATAGTATTGGTGCAAGAATGGACAGAGGAGTCAGTGAAACAGGAGTCCAGAAGTAGACCTCTACTACAAATACAACCAGCTGTGACAAAGGAGTAGAAATAACAAAATAGAAAAAGGATAGTTTTTAAACTAATGGTGCTGCTCCTCCCGTCACATCTGGTCCTCGGGAGTCGGCGAGACAAACCCTCCACGATGAAGCGCATGTTTGTTACTGTGGGGACTGCGAGTTTTGATGAGCTCATAACATGCGTGTCGGCGGAGAAGAGTGTCCGCATCTTCCAGAGCCTCGGTTACAGCCACCTCACGCTCCAAGTTGGGAGAGGAACAGTGGTGCCCTAAGCCTTCAGCGCTGAGTCCTTTACCTTGGACGTTTACAGGTACAAGGATTCTTTGGAAGAAGACCTTCAGAGAGCAGACCTTGTTATTAGTCACGCTGGTTCAGGAAGCTGTCTGGAGACTCTGGAAAAAGGCTAGCCGCTTGTAGTAGTTGTAAATGAAAAGTTGATGAACAGTCATCAGCTGGAATTGGCAAAACAGCTACACAAAGAGGGGCATCTCTTCTACTGTACCTGCAGCACGCTTCCTGCGCTGTTACAGTCAATGGATTTATCAACACTGAAATGTTATCCTCCTGGCCAGCCAGAAAAATTTTCTGCATTTTTGGATAAAGTTGTTGGATTACAAAAATAAACATTTAAACTCTTGAAACTTAAAAAAAATAAATAAAGTAATGGTGCTAAGGAGCCCGATATCCCTATGCCAAAGGCTGCTGTTACTGAAGCTAGACATAAGCTTTACTACACCTTTCACAAGCATTACCTCAAAATGGATCATAGACCTTAATGTTAACCACAGAACCGTAAAACTCCAGAAAGGAAACTTAAGAGAAAATCTGATGGCCTCAGGTCTAACTGACTTCATAGACAAAAATACTAAAACATATATAAGAAAAATTGTTTGAAGTTGGACTTTGTTAAAATGAAAAACTCCTCTGGGAAATGCACTAAGAATGAAAAGACAAGCCAGAAACAAGAAAGTCTTTTTAAAATGTAGACCTCTTATCAGAAATTTGTAAAGAACTCTTAAAATTCAACATTAAGAAGGGAGCTTTCGGGTTAGCTCAGTGGATTAAGGTGGTTTGGTTCCCACACCCACCCTTAAGGTAGCCTGAGCCAGCTGAAAAATAAAAACCCTTCTCAAAATTCAACATTAAGAAAATGAACAGAGACCAGCCTGGGCTACAAAAGTGAGCTTAAGGCCAGCCTGAACTGCATAGTGAGACCCTGTCTCAAAAAAAAAAAAAAAAAAAAGAAAATGAACAACCCCACAACCCCACTAAAAATGGGCAAGATCTGCATACCTGACCAAAGAAAGTAGATAGGTGGCAAATAAGCATATAAAAGATGTTAAACATATATTAGACTATTTCAAATTATAAATACAGTATGATACACTGTATTGATTGTGCACTCTTGAATGAGTAAAATACAAAAACTGATAATATCAAATGCTGAAAAGGATATGGGGTAATCTCATTTTTGGTATAGATGCAAAAATGATACAGTTAAAAGACAGTTGGCAGTCTCATAAAGCTAAACATACTCTATCATGTGATCCAAGAGCCACAATCTCGTCTTTACTACCTTCTTCTTTGCATTACTATCAGTCAAACTCAGGGATTCTGTATCACTGAGCTATATCCAGCCCAACCCTGGATAGGATACTAGTCCTGGTAGGATTTGAACCTTATGATCCTCCTGCTTCAGCCATTCTCAGTGGCAGATTAGAGATATGTGCCACCATAATCAGCTACACTCTTCAGTCTTTGTCCAAACGAGTTGAAAACTTGTCCACACAAATATCTGTACACATTTGATCCCCAGCACCACATGCCTTGCTGGCCCCGCCCTAGGGGGTGCTGAGTTGGCCACCAAGTCCCAAGTGGTGGCCCATGCCTTTGATCCCAGTGCTGGGGGTGCTGAAAGATGAAGGAGCACTACAAGTTCTAGTTGTATAGTGAGACCCTGTACCAAATACATTAAAAAAAAAATCTGTACACAAGTGTTTCTAGCAACTTTATAAATGTCGGGAAACAAGTAAAGTCTCAAGGTATGTAAGCAATAAGATGAGTATGTTCAGTAGTATGTATGAATCTTAAAAATTGGTTGGAAAGTACAAAAATGCAAAGCAGAAGAATTCATGGGATCAAGTTTTACTCTGTTGTTTAAGGATGAATACATAAAGCAAAAGGTAGGAAATTATTTTAAAAACTTAGGATATTATTTATTTATGTGGAGAAAGGAGAATCAGGAAAGAAATCTTCAGAAGTTTTCGGGGTATTGGCAGAGTTATTTCCCATATGGTCATCCAGGTGCTTATTTTGTAAGTCTTCAACTTAGTTTTTCTTCAAATACATCTTTTAAAATTGGAATTAAAAGCATACACTCTAAAATGTACAATCAAATGTATTTATACTGATGTGCAACCAGTTTTAATTTTGTAACTTTTCTTCCTTCTGTATACTCTACACCCATTCTCCAGCTCTTTCTTCTTCAAATCTCACAGTAACTTTTCAGCTGCCTTCAATTTCTGAATTTGCCTTTCCTGACTATATCATATAAAAGAATCGTACAAGCTGGTCATAATAGTTCATGCCTGTAATCTCAGCATTCTGTTGTCTCAAAATACAAAGGAGGGGGCAGCTGCAAGTGTAGCTAAATGGAAAGGCCTTGGGTTCAGTTCCCATCACTACAAAAAATTGAAGGAAAAAATGAATAGAACCATATAGAATGTGACCCTTTTATGTGGCTCTCTCACCTGCATAATATGTAGACTTACTCATGCTGTGACATGTATCAGTATTTTCTTTTTATGGACGAATTATATCTCATCACATACACATAAATTATCAGAATTTATTCAGACATTTATTCACTGGTGAACACCTGGGTGGTTTGCATCTTTTGGGCATTATGAATAATGTGATTACAAATATTTTGTACATCTAGTTCTGTACCCTACAACATATAAGATATATATTCCGATGGACAAAAAAGAGAAAGATACTGTTTGTGGACTGAACTATAAAGGTGAATTATGCATGGTCCTTAGTCACAAAAAGATTTACACAATCATATAGAATTTTATTGTACAATTACAAAAGTAGTGAAATGAATACTGCACATTTTAAATAACTTCAGTATAGAATTGGGATTCCTCTTGAAGTAACCTTAAAGTAATACAAACTGAGTTAATGCAATTGTGAAATATACAATTTGCAGATGGATGGGCTGGGAAGATAGCTTGGCAGTCTGAAAAGTGCAAGGACCCAGGTTTGATCACTGGTACCACGTTGGCCCTGGAACCACAAAAGTGGATGTGGCAGTGCATGCCTATAAGCCCGGTACTGGGGAGCCTGAGATAGGAGGATCACTACAAGTATGATCCTTCTTTGTACATTTTTAAAATTTGTGCATGGATGGTCAAGATAATAGACTTTCTTGAATTCATTGATCAGATGAACATCTGTGATTCAGAGATTAATTACAAAGGAAATCCCATGACATTTGATGATTCTGTTCCGAAGGAAAATTCCTGATATATGATTTTTATATTCTGAGGTTGTAATTCTCTTATAACCCTTAACTCCTAAAAAGTACATATTATAGAAAAAAGGATGATATTGCTAAATTTATTTTTTAATAAAGGCTAGAGTCTATATTTCTAGCTAAAACAAAAAAGAATTTGGAGTACATTTCTTTTTCTGTCAAAAAGTAATAGTCCCTAAATTTTAGTACTAAATATCTTTCAAAATACTCCTATAACTACTGTCTGTATAATTTATAATGATGAAGTAACTGATGAGTCAGTCTTAGCCTGTGTTTAAAGTTAGAGCTCAAGCTGGGCATGGTGGCTCACGCCTGTAATCCTAGCACTTGGGAGGCTGAGACAGGAGGATTGGTGCGAGTTCGAGACCAGCCTGGGCTACAAAAGTGAGCTCAAGGCCAGCCTCAACCACATAGCGAGACCCTGTCTCCAAGACAAAAATAAATAAATAAATGAATGAGTGAGTGAATGAATGAATGAATGAATGAATGAAAATAAAGTTAGAGCTCAGTGTATTCTGTTACATGGTTGAGTTGCTTTCCCTGTAGTGAGGACAGTGTACTTGTAGTAGGCTGTATTGGCATCTTTGTTTTATTACTGACAGTGCTTGTAAAGTATTGTTATTCAGTTGCAAAGGTTAGATGACTAAGTTATGTATTTATTGATTCCCTTAATCTCACGATCATTGCAAGATTTATCATCTTTAAATACCATAATAAGACAAAGTAAGTAGAGAAGGAAATAAGGATGACTGGAAGATGAGCATAGGGAAGATAAACAGACTTAAGGTTACCATTAGCACACAAAAATATATGACATATCCACCCGTAACATTCCTAAAGGCCAATGAAAAGGAAGAGTAGTCAACAATGAGAGAGATGTACTTTTTTCTTTTTATCAAAAAATATCAGTTGTAGACAAGTGCTTGAACATCTTAGGGTTTAATTTTCAAGCACGAGGAAGAATGAAGTCATTTTCATTGCTAGAAGAGTGTGTTACAGTCTTGATTTTAAAATGAAAATATTTTCTTTATTCTAACCTCTGACATTTCACATTGGTTCTTTATGTTGTACTGCTTTTTAGACTAAAGTTACTCCTTTTTGTGAATTTCAGGACCATCTCTCAAGGTTCATTTTTTTTTTTTTTCCACTTCAGGTGGGATCGTTATTGAAGATTGAAATATCTGGCAACTGTTCTAACTTCTGCCTTTTAACTACTTTTTTGCTTAGTAGCTCTCATGTTAGCCTAACTTTTCCTGGTTTTCTCTTATTTCTTTAGCTCACTCTGCCTGCTGGCTTATCCCTGCTTAATTCCTTCCTATTCATTAATTCCCACTTGAGGGAAGGCATTTCTCCCAGAATACTTGAATACCAATGGAGTCTTTCCCACATGTCTTTCACAACATTAATTTTCATACTTAGTTTTCCAGGATAGCTCCCTGCTGCCCTCTCCTGGCTGAGACATTTGGGTATTACTGAGAAATTTTAATTATTTAATTTTTAGTATGCCCCTTGGATAGACCAGTAGTACCTATCCCCAGCTGTATACATTAGAATGAAGTGGGGTGATATTTAAAAAAAAAATCTTAATAGTGCATGTGCTCCACTTTTCATGATTCTGAGTTGATTCTGGAGGTGGCCATTGAGTTAAAACTGTTTCAACTGTTCAGCTGGTTTAAAAAAAAAAAAAAATGTTCAGCCAGTGATTAAAATCCCAGCTACTGACATAGATGGCCCTTAGGCTCCTATAATACTTGAACTCCTGAGGTATGGCCCTCCTGTGTTTAGATATCATAGTGTACTTTTAAAATATTCAATTGAGGGATATAAAAGCATTTTTACTTCAGAAAAAGAATAAGAAATAAAAAACTAAGGTTTGTAGATCTGAGGGGACATTCTGCTATCATTTTCCTATTTGCTTTTATACCACATTTTTTTCAACCATTCTTCAAATGATGGGCATTTCGGTTGTTTCCAAGATTTGGCTATTACAAATTGGGCTGCTATAAACATAGGTGCACAGATATCGCTATGGTATGATGTTTTCAGTTCTTCTGGGAAAATTCCCAGTAGGGGGATAGCTGGATTGAACGGAACTTCCAATTCTAGTTTTGTAAGGATCCTCCACACTGCTTTCCGTAATGGTTCCACCAATTTGTATTCCCACCAGCAGTGGAAAAGGGTTCCTCTTTCCCCACAGCCTCTCCAGCATTTGTTGCTGGCCTATTTGCTTTTAGATCCCTTTCTTGAGATGGAATTTTTTTCCCCCTTTCTGTTTTAGGCACTGAGCCCATAGGCTTCTAAGATATGACTACTGGAAAATATTAGGGGAAGACTGTATGACGGGTGTAGTGAGAAGCCAAGGGCTTTGTTTGTTTGTTCTGTCTCAGTTGGCATCTGTATTAAAAGCAACATGTCTGCAATGTTAGCTATGTTTCTTTTGTGACTTTGGCTCTTGGCAGACAGCTCTGTGGTGCCACATCTCAAAGTCCTGTGTCTTAGTGTTGAATCCTATTTGTCTGAAGAATCTTGGTTTCTGTTTTCTATATTAGGCTCTAATAGACTATGACATCACTTGCTCCCTCAACTGATCCACCTGCTGCTTTATCTCTGTGTAGTTCCATACATTCATCCATTAGTTGCCCCCTAAGGGACAAGAGGTAAGTCTCCTTTCCTTTTTTTAATTTTTTCTTTGTTCTTCCTCATCCTTCTTGGGTCCTTTGCATAAGTGACGCCAGCAGAATTATGAACAGTATTTAAAGAGCCTCAGTGAGGGGGAGTTATTTCTTTAATTTGGAGTCTCTAATTCTATTAAATGTTCTTTTTCCCTGTTTTACTTCTTGAAATGCATAAAACATTCATACTGTTACTATTTCTAAATTGGATTAGAAATCTGTGATAATTGTATCTTTAACATGAACTTCTTAGATTTAATTCATTATTAAATACTAGTAATTTTTTAATAATACTTTTAATACATTAGTTATTGAGAATGAAGTTGCTACTTTTATTTTGAATATTTTAACCCAAGGTTCAGGTCTGTCTTACTAAACATTAGGATGGATCATTTTTTAAAAAGCGTATATCCCATTCTCTGGGGATTTGTGATTAGAACATTCCTGTGGAAGGGTCTTATTTGAGCAGTGATCTCTATTTTCCTTTCTAAAGGAAAATTGTAGCAAATTGTGTTTTGGTAGAACATATGCTGGGGACTATTGTTTCTTCATTTAAATCAAATCATTAGGAAACTTGGCTACAGTACCAAACCAACTACCTCTTGAGACATTTCCAAAATGTATTGATATAATAGAGTAATTTATTTAGTTTTTGAAGAGTTTGAGAGTTTGTTTTTTGTGGGGTAACATATTAACTAGTTCATTTCTTTCATGTGGAATTATTTAGCTATTGGCTTGGCATGATACTCTAAGCATTTATGTATATCTAGTAGCAGAGTTTTTGAAGTCCTAGCAAAAATAATAATAGGCATTTGTGTGAAAGTGGCTTAATACTTATTTCTTCAAACTTTGAAGCATTAGTGATACTTTTAACCTTTGTTTTTATAGAATGTTTAAATGTCTTTGCTTTTATTGTTTGTATTTTGCAATTTAATTTCAACAATTTGTGTCACACACACACACACACACACACACACACACACACACACGGATTGAATGTAGGGTCTTCCATCTGTTATGCAACTGCTAATACCAGTAAGCTACATTCCAGTCCTTGCAGTTTTTGTGATATTTTGCTAGGTTGCCCGGGTTGGACTTGAACTTAGGATCTTCCTGTAGTCTTCCAAATAGCTGGATTTCTAGATATGTGGCACCATGACTACATAATTTCAATTTTCTTAAGTACGAGTATAGTGAATTAATGTTGCTCTTTCATATATGGAGCATGCTGAGCACTTTGCGTAGCACTTACAACCCCATAAACACTAAAACTTTAGTAGGCGTGATTATGATGCTCATGGTAACAGTAGTGATGGTGATACTCATCTTAGTTTGTGACTTTCAAATAATATTGCACACTATATTATTTCTGGTATTATAAACATTACTGCTGGCTGGGGAGATAGCTCAGCAGTCCGAGCACCTGCTTGGCAAGTGCAGGGACCCGAGTTTGATTCCCGGTACTGCATGCTGTAGGTGCATAGTGCAGGCCACCAAAACTGGGTGTGGTAGTGCATGCCTATAATCCTAGTGTTGGAAAGGCTGAGAGAGGAGGATCACTATGAGTCCAAGGTACATAGTGAGACCCTGTACCAAATCAGTCAATCAATCACTGCTAAAGAACCGTTTACAGTTCTGTTATGGTTTATGTCTAGTTGTCCCCCCAAAGCCTCATGAGTCATGGGGTAGGGACTTCTAGAGTTTGAGACTTGATTCATGATCCACTGGGATTATGTGTTTTACATACTGATGAGACATCGGTCTGAGTACTACTGGGACTTATAGGTGTGGTCTGAGGTGGATAGGCTAAGGCAGAGAGCCTGATGTAATTTAAAGAGAGACAGAGAGACAGACTAGTGCTGTTGCTCTCCTGCCCTGATTGATTGGCTGCCTTTGCCACCATTTTGTTGCTGTTCTGCCGCCATGAACTGGATGCTCTCTGCTCTGTTCCACTCAGCTTTGGGCCAGCTGAATATGGACTGAAACCTCCCCAAAGTGTGAGCTAAATAAACCTTTCCTTCCTTCATTTTGAGTGTCAGGTATTTGTCCCAGCAATAAGTAAAAAGTAACTAAGACAAGTTTGTTGGTCAGAAATATTTTTGAGTAAGTTAATGGTAGGCATTGCTTTAATTGTTGTAGATATACAGTTTCTGCTCTCCTGAAACAGATGGTGGCTAGGTATGGAAATAGTGGCATGCAAGAGGTAAGGCCCATAAAATGTGGTGTTACAGACTACAAAGCTCTCCTGGCTCCTGCCGGCCTAACAAAGTCAGATAGTTCAGGTCTTTCTTCAATCCTGAGAACTACTCTTAGCTACTCTTATATCCTTACTAACCACTTTCCTCCCACTCTTTATTTTTAGATTTTAAAATTTAATTTAAGCCTGTGTATCTTAATATGTAATTTGGGTATGGAGTGGGATTTTATGATAAATTCAGCAGGGATCTAACATGTACTCCTCTTCCAGACAGTATGACCATGAAAATTTATTTCCAGTTCTGATTACAAACTAGCTGTTTTTTCCTTCTGGAATTGTGGAGTCAATAATAAGACCAGGCCCGCACCGAACAGCAGAAAGGAATTTTATTTGTAGGCCAAGAATTAGAAAAGTGGGAGATGGACTTGCACATTAACTTTTTGACCTATAGAGTGTTAGAAGGCTATAGATACATGGATAAATCAAATGATGGGGAGAGATAGTCAAATAAAGGGGAAGAATATTCATGTCTTTTCTGGGAAGGAGCAGAGATTTTTCCACAGTTTTGGTGCCACATATTTTCACTGCCTTGGTGGTTCTTTCTGGGTCTTATTGTAGCATTGGTGGATATGAAGCATAGTATGCAGACTGAGGTGGTCTGAAGCTGCTCTGAAGCATTTTAGTTACAGCTAGTCCTCCCTAGCTCCCACCTAAAGCGGAAAATCTATCCTACCAGCATCCTATCTTCAAAGGTAAATAAGATTAGGGGCATGTAGAAATTCAGCTATATTACCCATACAATGCAAGATTTAGCACACACAGGTGTGGATTTTAATATAAATGTTACCTTCTTTGCAGTTTCAATCTTTGAGTAGGGAGATGAGCATTTCAGAGCAGCAAGATTTGTTCTTGACCAAACAGTGTACGTCAGTGCATGCTTGCTGTGTATATTATGTTTTGTCAGACTTTTCACATCATACTCATATATCTCATACTTTATCAATAATTTGTGGGAATTTTATGCAAGGCAAGGATCTAGTACTTAATCTCTTTAAAATTCAAGTCTTTCTGGACTCTTGTGGTACACGCCTGTAGTCCCAGCACTTGGAAGGCTGAGGCAGGAGGATCGGTGCATGTTTGAGACCAGCCTGTGATACAAAAAGTGAGTTCAAGGCTAGCCTGAACTGCATAGTGAGACACTGTCCCAAAAAGACCATCTATCTATCCATCCATCCATCCATCCATCCATCCATCCATCCATCCATCCATCCATCCATCTATCTATCTATCTATCTATCTATCTATCTATCTATCTATCTATCTATTCTTCACCCAGCTTCATTTCTTTAACATACTGCATTGGGCCAGTTAGAAAAATTAGGCAATTAACATTGTTATAATGCTGTCAATTACGGCCTTACTTCATTTTACTTATTTACCACTAAGGCCTTGTTTTTCCTCCTCAGGATCCAATCCAGATTCCCACATTACATGTAGTTGGTAATTTTGGTACTATAGTGTGTTTTGGTACTGGGAATTGAACGCACACCTTGTGTCTGCCATGCGGGCACTGTGCCTGCTGAGTCATATCTCCAGCTTCTCCCATTATATGTAGTTGGCAATTTTTCTTTAATTGTCCTACAGAGTATAATAGTTCTTTAGACTGTCTTTGTGTTTTGTGACCTAAATTTGAGTTTGTCAGATGTTTTCTCATGATAAAACTGAACTTAAACATTTTTTATAAGAATACCACAAGAGTGATACTTGTCTTTATCATGGGATTCATGATATGTAATCACCTCACTGGGACTTAGAATGGGAATTGATTTAAAGAGGACTATGGAGACAAGTTTAGTGGCTTCATGCAGAAGTTGACTGCAGCATGGGCCCCGGAGGCCTGTAATCCACAGGGATTAAAGCCCGCGATTTCCCGCAGAACCACCACCTATCACATTTGCCACACCTACTAAACTGATCTCCAGTGACCCTACATATGATGATGCTGGGAGCTGCAGAAGTTTTTCCAGAAGTCCAATGGTGTGCCTGTGCACCTCAAGCGCGGTTTGCCTGGCCAGATACTTTACAGGACCACCATGGCACTCACACTGGGCGGGACGTCTGCAGTCTCATAGCGCTGTCCATGACTGCACAGCCCAGGAACAGATGAGTTGGCCACGCAGGACTCAGTGGCTTTTGGGCACAAACCTTTTGAATTTTTGTTTTATTTTCTTCCCTTGGATGTTATGTTTAACATTTTTGCAGAAAAGATGACAGTGTTTTGGTTTATGAAATGCTTGTGGCCTGTCAGGTGTAAGAGTGTTGAATTAAATGTGGCTGCGTCTGGTGTCCAGGCTCTCTCTGGAGGCTTGCTGGCAGGCAGCCTGCACCAAGGGCTTTGGGCCAGATTGGCAGTGGAGCCTGGTACACTAATGCTTTCTGGATCCTGAGATGACCGATGACTGAAGACAGAAGTCAAGAAAGGCCAGACATGAGTGAGCAGGCAGTCACCGGGGGAGTTTTTCACTGCCAGTAAAATGTGAATAGAGGGGCTGGGGAGATAGCTCCGAGGCACAAGTGCCTGCTGGGCAAGTGCAAGGTCGTGAGTTCGAACCCTGGTCCTACCAAAAAAAAAAAAAAAATGTGAATAGAAACTACTTGCAGCCTGTCTGTCCTCACTGGGCAGTTTGTTCTAAGGGTTGTGTGCCTCCCCCTAGGTCACCAGGGCACCATGTGTGATTGTCCTGTATATACTTCCCCATGGGAACAGAGAATGGTTATTCAGCACTGCACTTCAAACTGGTGTCCTGTTGGTGCAGCCACAGCACGGGTTCTCTTATATATTTAAAAAATGTTACGGCTTTAACTCATTTATTTTGATAGGATAAAAAGGGGGGGTGCTATGGAAACATTTTGAGATTAAGAAAATAACCTATATGTAATTTTGCCTCCTAAATCCATCATACTATATGTTGGAATCAGCATATTTATTTTATTAAAATATGTTTCAGGGAAGTTGATTTTTTTTTTAAATTTGATTTTTAAATGAGGGTAGTTCTCCTTGAAACCATTTGATGGCACAAAATATGATTCAGTACTCTTGGAAATCATACAGCTTTTGCCAAATTAAGAGAAGCCTTGTAACACTAGCATTTGTGGAGCAGTCTCCAAATGTACAACTTAGATATGTAGTTGTGACATGACAGTATTTGTTCTTTGCCCTCAGTTCTTGATGCAGAGCTCCTAAAAGCCTTCTAGTTTTCTAAATGACAGTGAAGTACTTGGTGTATTTTGTTTTGATAGTTTTGGTTTTTGACTCTGGATTCTTATGCAGAATGCTGAGGACTCTAATTTTCTGAGTGATAGATAGTAGCCCTGGACAGGGTCCAAGGAGATCCTTCAAGGGAAACCAGGATCTCAGCTCTCTTCTGCATGGTGTATATTCACAGGCTCTGGTCACAGAAAAAATAAACTTGAAACATGAATGTCATTGACAGGCATAGGAGATTTATATAGGTAGTTTTGAAGAAGCATACACTCACAAAGTAGAGTATGGGAGCTTAAAAAGAGATGTATTGTGATCTAGGGGTTTGGGATATATGTGTGTTCTTTGGAGATCCCCTTTTAGATGGGTTAGTAATCTAATGTGTTTTACCTAAAAATGTTCTTTCAATGTTTCAGTTTGTTTCTTCATCTTTAAAGGTCAGGCTGCTGCTGCTCTTTACCTTATCAGCTAGATTAATTTATAGTCTTACAGCAGAATCCTTAGGATTTGGGTGTGATAGATTTGGAAAGAAGAAAGAGCCTAGGGAACAGAAGTATAGGGAGTAAAGATGCAGAGTATAGATATGGGTAGCTTGGTGTCTTGGCATTTCAGTTTTCTTAACATTTTCTTACAATTTAAAAACACAGAGTTTTTATTGTCTCTTTTTTACACATTCTGCTTCATCAAGAATATTTTAAGTTTGATCCCTAGGCCTGCAGTGCCAGTCCCACCCGTGGAACATGCTGAGCAGGGGATTAAAACTGGGCGTTGTGGCGCACACTGGTAATCCCAGCTCTTGGGAGGTTGTAAACAGGCACATCAGGAGTCCGATCTAGTAGTGAAACCCTGAACACCCTGTAGACCCTTCCCTAAAAATACAAAAGAAAGAAAGTTTTAAATTCTAGTGTCACAACTATTCATGCGCTCCTGTGATAAGAAACTTGGAACCTTCAGCTCTATATTCTGTAGGGAAGAAAAAGGGGCTATG
>PVJA010014591.1:0-47066 GCA_004027025.1 Myocastor coypus | reverse complement strand
TTCCTTAAAGAGTTTCTAGGGTACAGTGTAAGAAGGAAGAAGCTACACAGCATCCAGGAGCTCTGGTGGTATCAGTGGAGACCAAGGTTGCGCAGGGACACAGGGAAGGGAATCAGGCAGGAGAGAAGGGAGAAGAAGCTACTGCAGAGCACTGCCTGGCTTCCCTCAAGGGCCCATCGTCTGTACTCACATGAAAGGAAACCACAATAACCAAGAGCATGCACGCATGCGCGCGCACACACACACACACACACACACACACACACACACACACACGGAAAGATTCCCAAGCAAAGAACTGTGGAGCTCACATCATTTCTATCCTGCCAAGCCAGGTAAGAGAATTCACCTATGCATGTATCTATATAGGACAGTATAGATAATTGCAGTGCTGATTTCTTCTGCCAGTCTACTGAAAGAAGTTAATGTTTAATTTTTCGGTTGTGTTCTCCTTTTTTAATTTCTTCCAAATTTTCTTTCTATTTACCAATTTTGCGTGCTTATATCTGGTAATCTAAGCTAATTTGAAGACATGCAATACAATAATTGTCATATTATTATTATTGCATTTAGTAAAATTCTGTATCACTTGTAATGTTTTTTTTTTTACTATTTTGCATTCCTTTTAAAAAGGAAAAAAAGATAAAAGGAAAAATTGCATGATTTATGGAACATTAAGTATAATAAACAAAGTGTTCTTGTTACAAAAACAAGAACATTATTATAAGATTAAATATTCCTATTGTATACAAAATAGTAAATCACAGAATGAAAGCCCCCAAATATAAATAATTTCTAGTTAACTTTAACATGAACTGAACAGTGTGAAAGAAAATTTATGAGACACAAAACAACCTCACAGAGACTCATGCCCAACAAAAATTTATCAAGTACAGACAGGAAATGGCATGAATCGTACTGAATACACACCTCAGACTAAACTGATGAGCACATTCCATCTGATTAAAAGTATCAAGCATTTATTATAATTTATTTCCTTTTGTTAAAAATTAGAAGACAGAGGCTGGTCAGATAGCTCAGCAGATTAAAGTATCTGCTTAGGCAGATGCAGGGACTGGGGTTTGATCGCCGGAGTGCTGGGCTGGCCCGGGCCTCAACCCCACCCCAGGAGCGCCCTGCGACTGAAACTGGATGTAGTGGCGCGCACCCGTAATCCCTGCTCTTGGGAGGCTGAAAGCAGGAGGATCACTTCAAGTCTGATCTGTGTAGTGAAACCCTGTAAACCTGGGAAGCTCTGTACTAAATACATTATTCAATCAATCAATCAATGAATCAATCAATCAAGGAACAAGAGCCTAGGTCTCCATTTACGTCTATCAATCGTCACAATACATTAGCATGCAAAGCTAAGTACAATTTAAGGCGTGTAAGATTCGACTAACTAAATCAAGATCGAGCTAAACGCTGCCTGCGGGATCCTGACTGGAGATGCATGCCTGCTCCCCGCACACCCACTGCGGACCCGCAACCAGCCAAGGCAAACAAGGGCTTGCTCGCCCATTTCTGACTTGAATTCTGTCCTTCTGCCTGGACATCCGACCGCGTCCACGCCAGCTGGCTCTGCCGAGGATCCACGCTTGGCCAGTTCCTCCCGCGCTGCCCCTGCCTCCCAGCAGAAGGGCCTCCGTGTGCAGCCCAGCCAGCTCCTCCGTGTGACTCTCACCTCTGCACTGCCACCTTCACAGGAACCTTGGTAGCAAAGGCTCACCTTTCATTTCAAAATAGTTGCTCAGCACCCATAGAAATCCTTCTGATTTTATGATTATTTTGAGATACTTCACAGACTCCTTAGAACAGAATAAAATACTTAAAGGTCCAACCGACAGAAATGGATTTGCTGCTTGCAGGATGAAGGTGAGGTGACCCACAGAGCAGCCACCTGGGGAAATGCAGACTCCCAGAGGAGCTCAGGGCAGGGCCATGCAGGCTGCCGTGTCCTACTCAGCCACCTGGAAGAGAAGCGCAGCGCGGAGGCCACAAGCACGCGTGCGCAGCTGGGAGTACCTAGGTCTCTGCCCTCACTTCCTGCGGGCTCACAGGAGGTCGCCGGCCTGCCCTTCACTTGGGCGTGCCTGGGCAAGCAGGAATAAGGTGGGCCAGGTGAAAGAGGCAATGGTTGTGGGAAGCTGCTCTGCAGAACTAGGCATTTAATCCTGTGAATTAAAAAGGGGAAAAAAAAGTGTAATGCATCAAACCAAAAAGCAGTTAAAGCATGGAATAAGAGGCAAATAAATGCAACTACAACCAGAGTTTAAAACCAAGTATCAGCTATGTCACCTGTTTGTCCCTAGATTGCAACAGACCTCTGCTGGTACTGAAAACTACCATTCCAGCTTTATTTGCATTTCTCCCCTTGGTGCTTTTTGTTTTGCTTTTATCTTGATGGCGATAGTTTATTCTGAGCTGTACAGCTTTGCAGCGTTTGGCGCCCTTTGTAAATACTATCATGAGATTGGATTACATTTATCCATTTGGGTGAATAGCTGTTCCTGATTGATGTGTTCTGTGTCATATGAAAGATACAGCTAATTTTATTTACGTAGAATTTCATTTTATATTGAGTGCATGTCAGTTGTATTGTGAATGATTACTTATTTGTTGATTTGATTTTTGTTTTTAATTTTTGTTGCAACATGTTGAACAGATAAAACCTGCTGATTTGCTCAAATATCTTACAGTGCTGGCGGCCATGCTGTAGCGTTTTATGTAAAAAAGCTTTACTGCCACTGTTTCAGCACCATCTCCTCGATCTCCTCCAGCCTTCTCTGACCAGCGCTACGGTTTCCCTGTCACAATTGCCCACTCCTGAAACCCGCATCTTTTTTGACGTTTTGTACAGTGATGGCCTCCTGTCCGTCCACCTGGTCTTATCAACGCTAACTCTTCCATTGCCATCTAATGTGATTACTCGCTCCTACGCCCTAGCTACTGTTTCACCCTCGTCACACATCAAACATCCCAGATCTGCAGCGCTTATTTCTGAGCTCTGTTGCATTACCTCTGATGCCGCATTGATCACTTCAGATCTATCATTCTTGGCAACAAAGCAAAGCTGATCAGGCTTTTTCTTCGCGGATGATTACTAGCTTCGTATTAATTCTTCACTACCATTTTTCTTGCGTTTAGCAGCGTATTTTAGATTCTTCACAGGCACCGATTCAAAAGCTTTCCCTGCACCGTGCTGTAACACAATTATCCAGCTGACTGCCTGTAACTTTCCTCCAGTCTCCATGCAGCTGCTAACACCTGCTCTGACACCCCAGAAATTTTCAAAAGGACCCATGCCCAGGACTCCCGCTAGGTGCAGTGCTTTTCTACCCCAATCCCCAGGGCCTGTCTTTCCCAGTTCTTTTGTTAGGGACGGTCCTGGTCATTTCTAGTTTAGGCTTTAAGATCAACACTGGGGTCAGCCTGCTGGTTCTATTTTCCTTCAATACCAGGCACTGGCCTTTTTGTAACCTGAGCTGCCTGTCTGCTGAAACTCACCTCCCTCCCTCCTAACACTGTTCTTCCAGAAAAAGACCAGCTGGGGGAGAGAGAGAACCCATCGCACTTCCTTAAACTCAGATTTTCCCAAGCTGACTGGGAAGAAACTGACTACAAATGATTGCCCCCTGCTCTGTTTGCCTCGTGACTTGGAATGAGGCTCAGAGCGACAGATCTCGGTGACCATGAAGGGTTGCTGTGACGGACCTGTGAAAGCCCTGGGGCTTGTATTGGGCACGGAGAAAAATTGTAACCTTCCCTTGCTTTTGAAATTTCAATCTAAAACCTCAAGGCACAAAAGGTCATATTCAACAATGTATTTCTCTGTATCACCCGTGATTTACAATCAACGTCAATAATGTATTACTGCAGCTATGGTCAATCGAAATCAATTTAAGTCTATTGAAGTCATAAGACCTAATGTTCAAAATAACTTTTTAATAAAATTCTGCAAATACATATTGTAAAACAATGAATGTAACTGCCGTTGTGCAAATTATGACATGCCTTGTCAAAATAAGTAATGTGCAGTTTGAAATGACATGTGTAAAACCACTGATTATTGTATACATGCTTAAAAAGCAAGCTTCGTCATTGCATAAATATCTTACCCAGTCAACTTAGAATAATTTCAAAGCTCTGTCTTCCTGAATCTCTTTAAATGAAGCACATGCAGTAGATTTGTCATGATTCATAAAAAATAATACATCAATCTCACAACTCCGTAACTCAACTCCGCTCCTTCTGATTCCCAATTGCCAGCATGTGCACCCTCTGCCCTGCATGTCCACGTTAGGCCAAGCATGAATATTATAGCTTCTATTGAACTCCCCAGACCTCCATAAAAGGGCTGCTTGCTCTGCCACTCATCTGCTCTGATACGTAGAGCTGCATTGTGATTATAATAATGTGGTTGATTTTCTTATTAGACAAATACATCCTCCAAGAATGAAAACACTAACATAGAATTATTCTTTCAATATATGTATATTATATTAATAAAAATATCATTTTTTCTCTATTTAAAATCCAGATTTAAAGGCTGGACAAATAGCTTGGTGGATTAAAGCACCTACAAGCAGGAGCAGGGGTTGGGGTTTCAATCCCTGGGCCTTCCGTGCCAGCCCTGCCAGGGGGCATGCTGAGAAGGCAACTGAGCCTGGGCATGGTGGCATGTGCCTATAATCCCAGTTCTTGGGAGGCTATAAACAAGTGGATCACTAGAGTCTGATTCACCTATGGATGGAGGCCATAAATAAAAAAATAAATAAATAAATAAATGCAAGCTAGATTTAGGGAGACTAATATCTGATTTTCATTTCTGTGATAGGGAACTGTATTAGTTAGTTTTTGCTCGTTGCTGGGACAAATACCCAACACTCAAAATGAATGAAGGAAAGGTTTATTTAGCTCACAGTTACTGGAGGTTTCAGTCCATGTTCGGCTGGCCCAAGGCTGAGAGGAACAGAGCAGAGAGCATGAAGTTCATGGCGGCGGAACAGCAACAAAATGGCGGCAGAGGTAGCCAGCCAAACACAGCAGCAGAGCAGCAGCAACAGCTAGAGCTCTAGTCTGTCTCTCTGTCTCTCTTTATATTACATTCAGGCTCTCCACCTTAGCTCCCGCCCTAGACTACACCCATAATCCCAGAAGTACTTCCACCCATAATCCCATCAGTACTAAAACCCATAATCGCAGGGATCATGGATCAAGTCTCAAACTCTAGCAGTCCCTGCCCAGTGACTCCATGAGGCTTTGGGGGGACAACTAGACATAAACCATAACAGGAACATAACACAGAGCAGTCCAGTGTATAGAGCCATAGCATATCAAGGAATCTATTGTGTTGGACAGTTTGCAAGGGAAATTTATTCTGGCATTTGCACATATAGGGCTTGTGAGAAGATAAAGACAAAAACATAAGGAGAGAAAGAAAAATATGCCCAGAGTCAAGGCATCAGGTCTCCTAGAGAACCAGAGCAATGGGCACTGATACTCAGGCCTTGGCAGCAAGCGTTGGTGCTGACCAGCTGCTTCCCTGGCTCAGGAGTGGCTGTCCTGACCCAGTCCATTGTTCAATGCACACACAGCACTTCCCATTCCAGCGACTTCGTGACCCCACTCCTCTTAACTCAACTATGCTGCATCTATTTCTTACATGTTTCCCGGGCCTTACCACTCCCTGTTTCTCTCATCTGTCTTTATTTTGTCTGTGCATTCTGAGCACTGACGCTCCAAATTTCTTAGGATACTGCCTTATGGAAATTTTGGAACAAGCAGAATGTATGCTAAGTCAGCTGTAGGCTACCAGAGTCATTACAACCAGTGTGTGGTTTATTCTGTTTCCCACATGATCATTGCTAACCAATCAGTTTAGTTAATCATACAACATCACTGGCAACAACAATGTGAAATAAGTAACCATGATGTCTATGATGCCCATGATACAGGACCAGACACACCATAGGAGATCCGTGCCACGTGGAATAACATGGTAAGTAGCAGACACCCAGCCATTTTTCTTCAGGTAGGATCATCCTCTAAGGCACCAGAAAAGACAGCTAAGTGCTGGAGTCATGTGAAATGTGGGTCACTTTCATTTCATGGCAGTCCAATTAGGTGCTGCTTAAAATGACCTAGTGGCTTTCATTGAAACAGAAGCAAAAAGTCAGTACTAGCCATATTCAAGAAGATATTAATTAGTCCATCTTTTGAAGGAATATATTTTGAAGAATTTGCATTTATGTTTTACATTAAGACAGGAATATTGCAAATTTAATGCTGCTGAGATTATTTGTTTTGTTTTCTACTCTGGGTTAAATTTTTTAGTAGTTTTCCTTGTTTGGATGTAAAGAGAATACTTAATCTTTATTTCTTTATTTATTTAGTACAGGTCGTTACTACACAGCTCCAACTCTTAGTGATCCCACTGTCTCAGGCTCTGCAGTGCTGGGATTATAGGTGTTGTGCATGGTGCATCCCGGGCTGTGGAATGCAAAGGCATGTGGTACTGGGAACTGAACCCAGGTTCTTGCACTTATTAGGCAGGTGCTTATACTTCCGAGCTATCTCCCTGACCTGAAGATAACTTTATATTGTAAAAAAGAAGTCAAAACTCTATAAAGATTTGGCCATAGCCCTTCAAGGTCAATAAGGACCCAAGATATAAGAGAACCTGTGCTGTAATATCCTATAACTCAGAGGTGTCCCAAATTTTCTGGTCAAGGAGATTATGGGACCTCAGAGGAAAGGGATGAATGAACTGTAATGCGTCTAAGGAGAGTCACCCAGAGAAAAACATTCTCTCAGGCTTTCACAGAAAGCAAAATGTCCAAGCAATGGCCGTGACTTTTCCTGAAGGCTAACACTAACAATGGTTCTGCAAAGTACTGTCTATGGTCTCAAACTTAATCCTGAGGAGATTTGACCCTGGAAGATACAAAAAAACTGAATGTTTTGTTATACAGGTCTTGCTTCGACTTGCCCTTGACCACCCAGCAAGAAAAAAAAAAAAATGCTTAATTACAATGCATGAAACGCAGAGCTAGATTGGTGAGATGAGCATTAGGAGGCTTAGATTCAATAGCCTCCAACATTACAAGCTTCACTGGTAGCCCACTGCAATTGCAGAACATTTGACTGTGTATGTATCTTCTTCCTCTCAGTCCAAAGAGAAGTATATTCTTTTCTTTTTCTTTTTTTCTAAGCAACATCAATAGGGAGGTGGGTCATGCCCACACACTGTACTCTGTAGAATGATTGTGAGGACAATATGCAATATGTCAACTTTCAAAAAAAAGAAAGGGGAAAAGAAAAAAAAAGTAATGTTGATTTACAAGTGTTAACGTTTAATTGTTTGATCAATCTTATATACCTATATGTATTAATATAAACTGATCTGATGATGAAAATACGTAATATAACCATTGTTAAATTTAAACAATAAAAATATTAAATTTTTTAAAAAAGATACAAGCTGAGAAAATCTTGCTCTTACACTTGTATCTTCCATCAGATTCTTCCATCTTCTTGTGGAACATTTTTTGTTTTCTATTTTTTGCAGCACACATTGCTACATAAATAACTTTAGAAATATACTGGAAATACAAAAAGGGGAACGTACTGTTCTGATTTCATCACATATGACTTGAATTTGGATCGTGGTAATTTTCATTGTACATACTGAATATTTACTATCTCTTCAAGACGTTGCCAGCATTAATGTTCTAAGGGCTTCAGAATACTCTGGGCTCCTTAAAGAAGTTCTTTGAGCTTGAAAAGTATCACTGTATTAATGGACATTATTATTAAACTTGTATGATACTTTATATACTAAAGTGCTTAGCAAACATTTTTATCAGCCATTATTAATATCTTTCCAGAGTGTGCTCCACACTGACTAAACGCCTGCCTGACCTGACTATTCCATTTATCTTCCAGCTTTCTCCCTACGTTCACTTACAATGCATTGTTTCAAGCTTCCTATTTGCTTTCTAAGCCCAAAGCTTTTCAAAAGTTATATTTGAGAAAAACATATTTTCAAGTAATATCATTTTGCTCTGTGGTAGATTTTAGAAGATAGAGTTATTATTTTTGCTTAAGACAATGATCCTTCAGAGATTATACAACTCAGTTTATGAAAAAATGGTAAGATTGCATTTAGACTTACTCATTTCTCAAACCCACTACCTTTTCTGCATTCCTTATGATGATGGTATTAGATTATTCATTTACTCTGAAGTTCTTGATTACTGCTTTACGAAGAGACAAGGAATTAAATAGCAGCATTTTGGGTACTGGGTGTGATTTCTGAAACCATCATTATTTGACCATAAATCTTTTAAATCCACTTGATAGGTCTCTATTTTCTTATCTATAAAAATGGGACGAATCACTTCTTCCAAATTTTGTTGTAAAAAATCTCAGGAATTGTACAAGTGTCCACAGCAAGAGGCTTGCACATTCTCACATATGAGAAGCACCTAGTAAATCTGCATGCAAACAATGTATGTTGGGTCTCCTCTCATCATTCATGCTTCTACCATTTGATGTTGCGGTAGCATCATCTTTTAAGGTGAAGACTAAGAATACCACTTGCATTGTTTACTACCTGGACATGATTCATTTTCTTCAAGACAGTATAAAATGTTTGTACATTCTATTTGGATCTCATGATTTACTACTTATGCTTATGTTTGTGTATTTGAAGGGAAGCCGAGTTATATGGAATTAAATACTATCAGCAAGCCTCCCTGGCCATCATTCCCAGTCACCTAGTTTTTCAAGCACTCAATGTCTTGTAAAATCTTTGGACCTACAAACTGTAGAACACCCTAATATCCTCAGAAAAGCCTGTTTATCACACAGTGCTTAACTTGAATATCAGGTTGAACAAAATCTTTACCAGCTTTCTTCCTTCCTGTGCTCCCATCGGGTCCTGGTTATGTCCATCCCCTAAATTTTTCTCCCCTTTACAATAAGCTCCTAGATCATACACACCATAATCATTTTTGCTTCATTATCTGTTGCCAATGGCCAACATTTTAGTGGTATTGCTGACCTATAAAATATCTGCATCAAGAGTACCAGATCTTGTGATTTCTCATTTCCAGTTCACATTGCCTGGAATTTCTCACAATGGTCCCACTGACAGAATGGTGCAATTGCCTCCTTGCACTCGTGGTTCAGTATCTTGAGTAGTCACGAAAGACCTTCCTCTGCTCACACGTCTCTCCATCGTCAGTTTCCCAGATCAGCCGTTTGCGACCTTACAATCAGAGACATTAGCTCTACGTTTGGAAGCAGATACAGAGAACCCAATATTTTAAGCAAGGTTAGAAGATGCACATAAGGGGAAATGCAATCCACTTATTTTGTGTGCAGAAAAAGAAAGGCAACTTAGCTTCTGTGGGTCAGTGTGCATCGAAGTCTCACACTGCTGCATTGCTCCAGTGAGTTTTCATTATTCATGAACAGAAACTATAATCTCAGGCTTTGGAGCAGGCTAGCTCGGGCAGAATTCGAAGGCCTACCAACCTGCACTGGGAGCCAATGCAGTTGACTTCTGAGCACGAATTCTGCACCTACAATATACATGCTAAGAGGACATTAGACAGGGACAATCACTGTGTGACTTAAGTAGCACAGTGTCCATGTCCATCTCAGTGACAGAGACGTGCTAAATGTTCAACTGCGTTACCTGTGCCTAATAATGATTACTATCTCTCCATTCAGACACCTTCCAGAAAACACTGTTCTTTTTAGTTCAGTACCTTATCATTTTTATTCACAGGAAATGTTTGTGACTTGCCTCTAATACAAAGGTAATATTAACAATGACATAAAATTCAAAAGTATGCTTTCTGATTCCCTTCACAGCCCGCATAATAATATTCCCTGATGCTATTCACTTACAAAAAAGATCCCAGATAAAGTAAGAAAATCCTAGTAAATAACTAAGGCCAGATGCCTGAGAAGAGAGAAAAAAAGATAAAATCAATGTTTTCCTCAATCAATGATGTTATTGAAAAATTGATGTTCGCTAAAGAAACACCTTTGAAGGGCATTGTACTATGGTTGGATGCAAAAAGACAAAAACATAAATAATTGATTTATTTACAGTAACCTGTGTAAAAGATAAATTTCAAGTTGTTATATAATCTGTGTAGAGCTGCAAATGTACTTAAGATGGTTCTATAAATAGAAAAAAAATACTTTGAGTTCAGTAAAATAAAAGATTTTATGACAAATAATTTTGAAACAATTTTTTAAGTTATCATAGAACAAGGTATAGGAAAATATTCTAAGGAATGTGAATACTTTTCCACTTCAGTTCTTATTTTGAGGTGTTACTGTTTTCTTTCTAACCATCCATCCTTATCTACTTTCTGCCAGTTTTCAAAAACAGTTCTTAAAAATCCTAGCAACTGATGTTCTATTCATTTTATTTTCTTTATGGTGAAGATAACTGATAACATCCCTTCAGAAACGACCAAATCTTTCTTTAGAAAAGCTGGTTGTAACAGTCACTTTTAATACACTTGTTAAATGCCCTGTTAAATTCTGTATGACAGCAACAATATTTTGTGGATGCATTGGTGTTAATTTCAGTCAAGAATTATATAATGAGAACTTTGTAAACTTTCAGTGATTTTCTATGTTGAAACAGAAGGAAAATTATGGATTTCAATCTGTAGGTTAAGAAAAGATAGAGCTTACATTGCTTACCAAGGGTGAGGACATGAATCAAGAGTTAGTCACTCAAAGAATCCAAGGTAGAGTGAGATTATAGGAGATTTTGAACTCTTCCTAGAAAAATATGATCATGGAGATAATATAGTTCTCTACTAAATTATTCTAACTTTCTATAATTACTTTAGTTAATTGCTTTCTTTGTAGTAAAAATTATAGCAATCCTGGTCAATTACATAATTTATCTTTTCTTTACGAGAATTTAGTTTAAGAAAAAAGTGCATTTTGACCTAAAATTTGCTCTTTGGTTTCCATATTCCTTATAGCATAGGTGAGAGTTTTCTTTAGGTAATGTTGAAATCAAGTCAACCCAGTGTGCCACTGAGGTTAGCCTGAGCCCAGTACAATGCGAGTCCTGAAGACAAAATATATAACAGGACTCACTTCATGCATGAAAATTTAACAGCCTACTGGGAAAGAATACACACACAGTTGAAACCTGTTGTGGTAAGCTTCAGGGTCTATAAAAACACTTCATTTAACACAAACATGGTGTCACTTACAGAGCAGGCAGGCGTACTACGACTGTCCTTCTTCCTCTAATTCTCTCCCATCCTCAAATTAATCTCTGTTCCTTATGATGGCAAAAGGAGTCCCCGAGTGGCTGAGTTGATGTGTATGCCTGTGGTGGCTTCTCCACAGCATAGACAGCACCGTTCAAGACCCTTGGTCCCTTTGCATCTGGGTCTCACTATTCAGCTCTGCCTCATGGTGATCCTCTAGTTTTCAGTCTCCCCAGCACTGAGATTTCAGGCCTGATCTCAGTGGCTGGCTTAGTGCTTCCTGCAGGTGGGGCTGGTGCAGCTTGTGGTGCCAAGTATTGAACCCCAGTCCTTGTGCTTGCCTAAGCAGGTGCTTTGTCCCCTGAACTATTTTGCTGGCGCTACATCTTTACACCATGCTTTACAAGTCTACATTCTTCTATCTTCCATCACAGTGGGTTTCCACAGGAAAAACAAAACCTTTGAAACAAATATGATCAGTGGAGGATTAGCGCATTTTTCCATGCACTCTAATGAATTTCTCCCTTAGAAAGGATTTGAAATAAAAATTATATTCTGCTACTTAATTCTACCTTTACAAAATTTAAAGCGAGGCACCTCATTCAATATTCCTGCTCAACAAGGAGATTTTATTATTTAGCAATGTCCCAGTGTCCAGTTTTCATCTTTGCAAAACTTGAAATAGAGTTTTGACATAGGCAAAAAAGAGATTGAACATAGTATATACACAAAATGTAACAATCAAATCAGAGTAATTACCATTTTCACTTTCTCTCACTTTTTTGTCTTTTTTTAAAATAATGCCTCATTATGCAGCTCAAGCTGGCCTTGAACTCCCAACTATCCTCCTACCTCAGCCTCCTGAGTGCAAAGGCCATGCTTAAGCACCAACACACCTGGCCTCCGACATTTGCTTTTGTTGTGAACATTTGTACTTTTATTTCCTAGTTATTTTGGAGTTCATTACAAGTTATTGTAAATTATGCTTATTTTGTTAGTCTGTAGAGTGCTAGAACGTCTTGTAGTTAACAGTATTCTTGTCCTTATTATCACCTTCTGTCATCTCCTTCCTTTGTTCTTTCAAGCATTTAGTAACCGCAACTTTATTCTCCTCTTCAGGATACTGATATTTTAGCTTGCATAACTGAGTTACCATGAGGCATTGACTTTCTTTGCCTTGTTTAGTTCATTTATCAAGATCTCAGTTCTACCTGCATTGTTGTACATGATAGAATGTCACCCTTTCTTTCTCTCTCTCCTTTCTTTCTTTCTTTCTTTCTTTCTTTCTTTCTTTCTTTCTTTCTTTCTTTCTTTCTTTCTTTCTTTTTGTCTTTTTGAGACAAGGTCTCGCTATGCAGTTGAGGCTGACCCTGAGCTCACTTTTGTACCCCAGGCTGGTCTCAAACTCGCACCAATCCTCCTGACTCAGCCTCCCTAATGCTGGGATTACAGGCGTGAGCCACCACGCTCGGCTAGAATGTCGCTCTTTCTTATCCTACAAAATACTCAGAGGGGCTGCTCTACTATGCACTGTAAGAGGATTTGTGCCACGACTGGGTGCGCATTCTACTGAAGGTCTGTAGTGTGTCTTCCTTATTACTGGAAAACTTGGGTCTTTGCATAGTTAGGTGACTGGGCATAGAGTGGAAGTAAACATGGAGTGCAGCCATTTCTGTAGCATAAGGATTTTGTTTACTTGGATATTATTTTTATAAGAATAAATACTTCAAGCTGAGTATGGTGAGTACCCCTCCAATCACAGCAGCGTAGGAGGCTGATGCGGGAGGATCTGGTGGTCTAGCCCAGTCTGGGCAATTACTGAGCTAATGAAATGCTTATTCAACAACAACAACAACAACAACAACAACAAAAGGATATAGCTCAGTGGGAAAGTCTTGTATTCAATCACTAGGACTGCAAAATTAAATAAATGAATAACATTAATTACCATACTCAGTTGTAGACAACAAAATTGAAGAGCAAAGAATATTTTGCCTTTGCAGAGCTTAAAAACTATTTGATGGGCTGGCCAGATAGCTCAGCAGATTAAAGCTGCTGCTTAGGCAGATGCAAGAGCCAGATATTCGATCCCCAGCCTGCTGTGCCAGCTTTGCTTTGGTTTTGCCCTGAGACAGTGAATGAGACTGGGCGTGGTGGTGTGTGCCTATAATCCCAGTGCTTGGGAGGCTGAAAAACAGGAAGGATCGCTACAAGTCTGATCTATATAGTGAGACCCTATAGACTCTGCACTAAATACATAAAAAAAGAATTATTTGGATAGGGTTACAAAACAAACTATATATTCCTAGTGCCATTAGGCTTGATTGTATTACAAAAAAAGTAATTGTATTTTAGGCTAAAATGTGTGAAACATAAAGTAATATTTGAAACCATGGGATCATTAAGATATAAAAACATAAATATCACCATGCCAAGAGTGCTCTTTAGGAGAAAGCAAGCCTCAAGCAAAGAAATTAAGCTTCCATTTGCAAGACCATTCTAAGGTAGAGATGGTGCCTAAAGCTACTTTGACATTATAAGCTGTTTTTTCTTGATCCCATTAACTATGTTCTGATTTCATATTCATTATTAAGTTGGCAATTATTATTTGTGGTGTCAACAATTAATACCAAGAAAGAAGTTAATAAGTGTATCAGTGTAACACAGTGATGTGGTATTTATTGTTCTTTAAAATTTACTTGGAAAAAAATTTTCAAAAATAAACTTTACTTGGAGTTTTATTCATCAGTCTCATGAGTTTGTGTAAAAGCTAATGATATTTCATAAATTAAGTGACCATCAAGCCTTTACGTTCTATTCTGCATGCTAAACATTTGGCATCATAAGCATTTGTTAAATGATTCTATCCTTAGCTGTTAAATAATTCACCTCCTATTGATTTTCAAGCAGGCATACATGATCTAAAAAAGTAGCATTTTTCTCATTTTACAGGTGAGAAATCAAAAGCTTATTCTAGGAAATGTATGTAAGTATTCAGACATACAGTACTAGCACTTGAGCAAAATCACTGCTTTCCAAACAGGAACTATTAAGGAATATTATGGGAATTTGGGAATTTCATGTCATTGGACTCAAAATCAATTCCTACAAGTCTATTCCTCCTTTTTGTGGCAATTAAACATTTTCACAAAGTTGTCAGAGTGTCTTTACACTTCCTGAAATATATGTCCCTCTTTTACTTTCTTTTGTTTTGAAAAATATGCTCTTTTTTTCCTTGTCTCTTATTCTCTTTTATTACCCTTTTTGTTTTCCTTTAAAACACACATTTACTTGAGAGTGAGTACAGCAATAATTGATGACAGTAGAAACAGCACACATCTAAAACACTAGAGTGATGGGCGTTCTAAGCATGGTTTTAGGCTTACACACTATTCTCAGTGTGGAAAACCTGTTGGAGATACTTAGAAGCATTGTCTAATTCATCCTGTGCGTATAAGTGCATGGATTTGCGCCTGCCAAAGGAGGAGCAGGTGCACTTACAGGGCATGCCTGGGCCTTTTCCTGATTCCCTTCTCCTGTCCACTCCCCTCACTTCACTGTCTCTAAAATTGCCTTTTCCCATTTTCAATACTGTTGTAACTATGACAATCATTTTTATTTCAATAGATGCAATTTACACGTTCACCATGGATACTTGATTCATGTACATGACACATCTGAAGTTTTTTTCCTCCTCCTTCCTTTCTCCCATTTCTCTGTCTCCAGGGCCTGTTTCCATTTTCAAAAGACCTTCCTCCTTGCTTCCACCTCCCGGTCCTCCGTTTTGCTCTTTATGCTTTGCCACATTCAAATGACGGCCGTCACACAGCATTTATGCTGGTGTCTGACTTCTTCACATCACATTTTGTCTTCCAGTGGATCCATGCCTCTACAGATGTCTTGACTTCATCCACTCTAAATCCAATTAATATTCCATTATGTATCAAAACTGTATTTTCTTTATTCATCTGTCTGTTGATGTGCATTCAGACTGCTTTCATAAATTAGCTATTACTAATTGCACTGCTCTAAATATTAATATTCAATATCATTGTAATATGTCATCTTTAGGTTTGTGGGAAGATGCTGAGAAAAAGAACATCCAGGTCATATAGAATTTCTAATTTTAGTCCCCTAAGAAATCAACATTGATTTCCCTAGCAGTTATACTAGTTTAGCTTCCCACCATCACTGTAGGCTTCCTTTTGCACAGCAGCCGTGCCAGTATTCGTTACTGTTTGATTTTCTGATGATTGTCACTCTTTGGGGAGTAAGCTGAAACCTTAGCATAGTTTTCAGTTTATCTCAACACCCTAGATGTTGAAAATGCTTTCCTACATTGGCTGTTCATTTTACATATTCTTCTGTGAAACCTTTATTCCACTCACTTGCCCATTTCTTGACTGAATCTTTCATTGAGGGTCCCTTGATTTTTTTTTTTTTTGAATTGAGAAGTTGTTGGTAATGTTATCCCTCATTCTGTAGGTTGTCTATTGTCTCCTTTCCCTCAAAGAAGCTACTTAGTTGGATACAATCCCATTTGTTGGTCCTTGCACCTATTTCTTTAGCAATTGGCATTCTGTCCAGAAAGCCCTTGCCTGCGCTGTGACTTTATGTTCGTCGTGTACTTTATCTTCCTGTAGGCTCACTGTTCCTGCTGTACTGTTTAGCTTTTCATTAATTTTTACATGATAAGAAGAGCCGAGCTTTAATCTTTCTTTCTTTCTATCTTTCTTTCTTTCTTTCTTTCTTTCTTTCTTTCTTTCTTTCTTCCTTCCTTCCTTCCTTCCTTCCTTCCTTCCTTCCTTCCTTTCTTTCTTTCTTTCTTTCTTTCTTTCTTTCTTTCTTTCTTTCTTTCTTTCTTTCTTTCTTTTGGTGGTACGAAGGATTGAACTCAGAACCTTGCCCTTATCAGGCAAGCACTTATTCCACTGAGCTATCTCCCCAGACTCCCAATTTCAATCTTGACATAAAGATAGTCACTTTACCAGCACCATTTACTGAATTTTTACCCCAGCATGCAATGTCTTTAGTCCTTTTGTCAAATATTAAATTACCATATGTGCCAAGGGATATTTTTGCATTTGCTATTCTGCCTTGTTGATCTGCGTGTTTGTTTTGTTCCAGTATCAGGCTTCTTCACATGTTGTTCTCCAGCATAACTTGCAGTCAGGTATTGGGATGTCTCCTGCTTCGCTGTTGTTGCTCAGAATAGCTTTTGCTACTTTGTATATCATCTAGTTTCACGTAAACTTTAGGATTTTCTCTAGCTCTGTGAAAATGCTGTTGATGCTTGGATTGGAGTTGGCCTGCATCTCATGATAAGTGTTTTGATAGCATTGGCTTCTAGTCTTTCCAGAGCAGTTCCATCTTCCCATTGTCTGATGTCCTATTAAAATCTCCTTTTTCAGAGTATAGTATTTTCCATCCTAGAGCTCTTTCATTTCCTTGGTTAGGTTAATTCCTATGGGTTTAACTTTTCTTAATTCTACTATGAATAGCAATCTTTCCCACTGACTTCATTATTGATATAAACACATGAATTCAATCTTTACCTATTGACTTTGCATTCTGTAACTTTACTGAAACTGATTACTAAATCAAAGAGTTTCCATCGAGTTATCTGAATCTTCACAGTAGGGTATAATAGTGTTGGCAAATAATGAGAATTTGTGTGGGGTGTTTTTTTTTTTTTATTTCACGGAACAATCTCTTTTTATCTCTTGCCTAATTTCTCTGTTGACATTTTGCATACAGTGTCAAAGTGAAGTGACAATAGTGGGAATTCTTGTCATATTCTTCATTGTTAAGTTTAAACAATAAAAATATTAAATCATTAAAAAAAATCTTCAACTTACAGGAAAAAACATTCTGTTTTTCCTCATGTAGCATGAAGTTGCCAATTGGTTTGTTGTAAGTAGCTTTTATCAAATTCAAATAAGTTAATTTTGTATCTACTTTCTTCAAAGTTTTTATCATAAAAAGGCACTAAATTAAAAAAAAAACTTGCTTGTGTCTATTGATGTGACCATCTAGCATTTGTCTTTGCATCTGTTAATTTTTTAATATTTAATGCATTGACTTACATATGTTAAACCATCCTTGCAACTCTGAGATTAAATTTTCTCGGTCATGATGTATCATCTTTTTGTTTAGGTATTGAATCCTATTTACCAATGTCTTCTTCAGGATTTTTATGTCCACATTCATTAGAATACAAAGACTGGGTCATAGGGATTCTTTTTCTTTTTCAGGTGATGCAATGTCCTTAATCTTTTTTTTTTTAAGTTCAGCAGTGAATCTATGAGGTTCTAGACTTTTTAATTATTAGGCTTTGCATCACTCCCTCAATTTAACTGCTTCTGACTAAGTTATTCCATATTTTTGTCTTCTTGGTTTATTTATGACAATTTGTATTAGGCTATGTATCTGTTCACTTTCTTTTCAAGATTTTCCAGTTTGTTAAAATATAAACTTTTCATAGAAGTTGCTATCTTCTGGAATTTGAGGAAGTCAGTTTTGGTTTTACCCGTTTCGTGCTTTATTTTCATTGATATAAGTCTTTTTCCTTTTTCTTTTGGTAAATTTGGCTAAGGATATGTTTATTATGCGTGCTCCTTCAGCCAACCAGCGCTTAGGCTGTAGACTTGTGTTTCTGCCTCAGTTTCACTCCTTTGTGCTTCATCTCTTTAACTTCTCTCTTCAAGTTTAACGTAGGCTTATATTTCTGTTACTTAAGTATCTTGAGGTTCCTGACTAGGACACTTTTGTGCTTACTACTTTTCCTAATGCGAGCCCTGATTCTGTGGGCTGCTCTCTTCACATCCCATCAGCTCACGTGTGTTGTGCAGATGATGCTTCCAGAGATTGGTTAATTTCTCCCTTAATCTCTTTTGTGATCCATTAGGTATTCATAAAAGTGTGTCCTTAAATTTTTATTTTTTTAAATATTACAGCTAGCTCAGCCTTCCTGTGGGTTTTGCTGGTACAGAATGTGGTGCTGGGGATCAAACTGCAGTCCTTGAAGTTGCCTAAGCTTTCCTCAGCAGGAGCTTTAGACCACTGAGCCATCTCACCAGCCCCAACTGATTTTCAATTTTTGTAGTTGTCTGTGAGAGTTGTCTGACACTAACCATGGTGTGATTTTAATTCTTTCATATCTATTTAAGCAGGTTTCATGGACTAGTATGTAATCTGTTTTAGAGAATGCTCTAGGTGATTCAGAAAAAGATATGCATTCTGTTGTGGTAGAGTATTTGTTAAGTCCACATATTCAAGGGAGTGGTTTAACTCATATTTCTTTATTAATTCTTTTGCGTATTGATCTCTTTCTGAAAGTGAACATTGTGATCACTGACTATCATTGTGTTAATTTCTGTTTGGTCTTCTACAGTAAGGACATCAGTGAAAACAGCTGCTCCAGTATTTGAAACAGATCTACTTACAATGATTATCTCTTTATGTTGTATTATTCCTTGTCCTAGTATATAAGGTTTCATTGTCTGATGTGGCCAATTTTTGCTTGAAGTTTAGTTGGCCCAAGGCTCAGATTGCTCCCCCTTGTTAGTTGCAGGGCCCTGGCACATGAGATGTCATTATCTATCCTTTGCTTTTGGATTAGATAAGTTCATTCAATGCAATAGGCAAATTTTGTTTTTTGATCCAGTCTCCCAACCTGTTTTTTGAATCATGAAGTTGAGCCATCAGTATTGAGCGATATTACCCATTGTTATTGATCAACTCCTGACATTATGGTTTCTCTATTGCTGACTCTTTTATTTTCCCCTTAATCATTTATTTTTTTCTGTTCTCTTCGATGCATTTACTCCATCTTGATTTTTGACTGTATTAGTTTTGTCTTTTCTGTCTAGGATTTTTAAAAAATATACTTAGTATAAGGTCTACACGGTCACACTACACAGATTGCACTTAGTGGTCCTCCTGTTTTCAGACTCCTGAATGCAGGGATTACAGGCACGTGTCACCATGTGCAGTCTCATTCGCCATCTTAGTGTGCCATAGGAATGGGACCAGCCCCGAATGCCAGGGATGAATCTTGGTCTTTGTGCCTGGCTAAGCAGGTGCTTTAGTACTCTGAGCTGTCTGGGAGGCTCTAGGATATTTTTAAATATTTTCTGGAGTAATAATTTTGTATTCATAAATATATTGACTTGTCCTTTTTCGCCAACAGTCCTTATTTTTTCATCTGTTTTAAAGGATGTTTTCCCTATAAGTTAATTTTGGTAAGAAATTATTTGCATTGAAACACCAAACTGCTTGATTGTAGGATTTTTTGGCAATTAAAATTTGTGTTTAAAAGCTGGCTGTAATTCTGATTTTTTGTTTGTTTGTTTGTTTTTGTCTTAGCATATGTAGAATTATTTGTTTTGTTCTGTTCCGTTTGTTTGGTTTTACATCTGACATTTTAATCATGATGCTTTGGAAAGTTTATTTTTGTCATTAAAATTGGTTGGTGTTATGTAAGACTTGCTTATTTGTATGCCAAGCACTTCTCACAGTTGGGAATTTTTATGTTAGATTTCTGTAAACAAAGCCATGCTATTCACTGTGTTCTCTCTTCTAGATTCTGTCTAGCTCCAACTATCCTTAAACTGATCTTAGTGTCATCTAGTAGCTGTGGGAAGAGTTTTCCTTCTATATTTCCTCAGAGTTTTCTGAGTACCTCATTATAATCTGTCATTTTGTTCTCCATTTCAGAATCTCTGCCTATATATTGGTCATTTCTGTAGTTCATGAATTCTTTATAGTTTTATGTTTGCTTTTTTGTGCCTGATACATTTTCATGGATTCTATATCACTGGTGTAAGTTCACCATTCAATTTTGAACAATTTTGTTAGCTTCCCCATTGTTTATGTTTCCTGCAAATCCATACTGTGGTTTCTTTACAGATCGCATAAATCTTTCGCCTATTACAAATTCATCATCATCAGTTTGTGTGATGATTTTATAAGCTCTTGTCACCTCTTCTTTGATGCTGTCAGGCTTCTCTATCTTGTGTTCAAATAATTAATGGGATTATGCTCCCTGGCATTTCCCTTTCTCCCCACTTCTCCTCCTTTGATCTGCCTGTGGGGATTTAGGATATGTTGAGGGATCTTATTTTCTTGGTTTTCCATGAGACCGTATTTATAGCTATTTTCATCTTTATTTTTCCCCTTTTAAACTGAAAGTCAAGTACAATGAGGACAGTTTATAATTTCTATTAAGAACTTTTTAGTACAGTACTGCTTTCCTAAGATGCATGTTTAGCTTTACTTGTCCTTGGAGAGTATTTATACTTCATTAATTTAAATGATTTTGACTCTATCCCTGTGTTTTGAGAACAAGGTTAGCTCTGGTCATAAAAGCATCAGCAGATCCAATAATACATCACTTGCCTGAGCTGGACTTTGTCTTTGCCTTCACCCCTCATGAGTGCTCTTTACAGTCTATACTCAATTTTTATGGACAACCACTCTACCACACAACAGGAGAAGTTGGCAGGAATGATTGAGGGTGTCGTGTAGGAGTGTTGGGGACATGGGATGAGGTAGGTGGGGGGATACTAATAGGAAATTTTAGACATGGGCTCAGAATGTGTTGGACTTCTAGTTTGACTGAAGCTTGTCCTGAGTGTTTGAAGAAAATAGTTGTAGAGGCCAGGCTGAGACTGCGTACAAGGGCGGCACACTTCAGCTGAGGAAAATCAGAGGCTGCCAGAACTTGCGGACATCTTTTGTGCCCGTGTGATATTAAAAAGAAGCCAGAAAAAGACAAGAGCAGAGATGAAGAGGAGTAAAAGGAATAGAATGGGGAGACAGAGGCTAATACTAGACAGTATGAGCACCTTAAAGAGAGCAGAATACAGTGACCCGAAAGCCTGGCATAAGGATTTCAAGAATTGTGAGAGACGTGCAAGAAACAAGAAAGTAAAACTGAGATAGCAAATTGAGTTAGAGAAGATAAAGAAATGAGAAGAAAGAGGCAAAAAGTAGATACGCACTAAGCTGAAGCAAAAAGCAAGTGTAACTGGCAGGAAATCAGTTAAAATGATCCAACAGGAGATTGAACATGCGATTCACACAGGAGCCCTCTGTCAGAAGGTCCAGTTCTTCACACCGCTCCCCTCTTGCCTTGACTACAGACTGCTCAGACACAGCTACCTTGACATCCCTTCTTTTGTTACATTTTTTTCTTACTTTTTTTTTGCAGGATGGGGGTTCGAACTCATGACCTTGCCCTTGCCAGACAGGCACTTGCACCACGGAGCTATCTCCCCATCCTCTAGTATCACTTCTTTTATTTTGCACTGAAAACCCCAAGCAAAACCAATGGTAGGAATTCAAGTTATCTCTTTAGCCTCCAGAATTATGCATAAGTATTTCTGTCCACTCCATAGTCATGTACGCTTCATAAAATTTATTTTTAGTCATTTATCTTGTCTCCTTTAATCCTGAGTTGTATACACTAATTCTTTAGGAATAATCATAATAATTCTGGAAAATTAATCATCCACATAGAGAGTCACCATCTTCCCTACTTCTTCCTCTACAGTTTCTGCGCTCACATGTATGACATGGACCAAAGTTTCTATTTTATCAGTTTCTAAATAAATAACTGTTATAAAAAATGAACTGCGCAGATGTACTTCTACTAGATTAACATTAGCTATCTTCAGTAATGAAGGAGCATTTATATTTTTCTGAATTTGTGTTTGCAAGTACACTTTTCTATGGAAAAAGCAGAACAAAATTTCATTAAAAATAATAGGAAACCTACAACTGTCAATACATTATGTATTGTTATCTTAGAGCAGTTACTTAGAATAGAAGATATAGGCATAAAAATTTTCCTGAGCTCCGGAGAGAGCTCAGCAGAGCAAGTGCCTGCCTAGACAAGTGCAAGGACCAGGGTTCAATACTTAGTAGCCCATGCCTTGCTGACCCCACCCCAGGTGTGCTGAGCTGGCCACCAAGACTGGGTATGGTGGTGCGTGCCTATAATCCTAGTGCTGGGGAGGCTGAGACAGGAGGATCGCTATGAGTCTGAGCTGCGCAGTGAGACCCTGTACCAAGTACATAAAATTAATATTTTCCCAAATGATATTACTACAAACCTTTGCTTTCAATGAGCTGAAAGATACTGAGGATAACTAAATTGTATCTGTTTTCCTTGTCTCTTCTTTCCTCAGTCTTAGTTCCTTCTTCTTTTTTGAACATTGTTTCCCATTTCACAGTATCTATTTGTGACCTTATTCACTGTTTCAGGGAAATTTCTTCCGAAATAAATGTAACTATTTCGGTCTACAGCACGTGAAGTACGCAGTTATAGATTTCTACATGTAGTAACCCAGGAAGTACTGTTTACATGAGGGGACCATTAGAAGAAATTTCTAGTTAGGTAAGAAACAAGGAAAGGTGACAATGTTCAATGTATATAAATTTAAATTAGAAATGAAATAAAAGTTAAACCTGCATAAAAGAATAAAATAAAAGACATGGCCTGACAATATAGAAATCATTCATTGAAGAAGAATTAAGAGAAGAATGGAAAAATTTGTGAAGTACATTAATCTTGCTGCTATACTAAAAATGTTACCCCTTTCTGAGACACTAAACATTAACATGGCAGTAACTCAGAAATCTCTATTTTCAGCCCTGATACTTCCCCAGCACTTTATAATAAACATTTTATTGCTTACTCAGTATTTTAAATTTGATATTTTCTGTTCTGGATACTCTAACATTAACAGCATAGAAATAGAATGCTTTATTTTACTGTCATGAAATCTGCATCTCTACCTGCATTCTCATCAATAAAAGATTCTCTTAGAGGTCAAATTTTCCAGAGCAGAATGCCCATGAGGTGCTTACTTTACTACTTTCTCGCTCTTCTCAATGGATCAGTCTACTGAGTTGTGTCAAGTGTTCCCAAAGATTTCCTGTCCAAGTCAATCTATGCACTTTTATCTCTCAATTTTAAGAGCTCTTCATGCCCTTTATATTCAATCTCCACTTTTTTCTTTTTCAGACAATGTCTCGCTATGTAATTCAGACTGGCCCTGTGCTCACTTTTGTAGTCCAGGCTGATCTCAAACTCACACCAACGCTCCTGCCTCAGCCTCCCAAGTGGTGGGATTACAGGCATGCACCACCATGTCTGGCCTTCAATCTCCATTTAGATGAGAGCACTAAGTATACAAATTTACACAGTGGCCAGGTTTTGATCCCAACCTTGCCATGCCCGCCCCACCCCTAGGGCTCACTGAGGCAAAGTTTGAGACTTTGCATAGTGGGGCCTTCCTGTAACCCCAGTTCTTGGGAGGCTGAACATAGACAGATCACTACAACTCCAATCTACATAGTGAGACCCTGTAGAACCTGTAGACTCTTACTAAAATGCAAAAGAAAAAAAGAATATAAATTTAACTAAATCACTGCCTTTGTCAAAATTTTCCAGTAGTTTTCTATCACATTTAGAATGAAATCACTATCTTTGTACTTGCTTAGTAATCCTAGAAGGACCTACCTCTGCTGACCTCTCTTCTGTATTGTAGTTCAATTCACTGCCTGCCTTCTCTCTGTCTTCTGCAACAGTACTGATCTTTCTCACACTGTAGAATATTTTAGTTAGCTTTCTTTTATTCCTTTACGTTTTTTTTTCTGGATTTGCATGTATGAATAGCCACAGATACCAGCTAAAGTGTCATTTCCACAATGAGATCTGAACTGACCAAACTTACCAAACTAAAGTAGATGAGTCGCATGTTGAATGCACAGCACACATGACTGCCTGATGGACTTTCTATTCATCCAAGTAGTTCTTTCCTTTGACCACAGAAATTGGCATCTAATCTAGGAAAATTGAAAGTGTAAGGGAGCTCCATGGATTACTCCCTCAAAACAGGTATACAGCACAACTGTTGGTTAAATAGCTAGAGAGTCATCATTTTTATGAATAGCTGTCATGAAATGGTCTACCCATAAATGTTTTCAGTAAATAATCTCTCCTTCATTTTTTTTCTGGAAAATATTATAATCTGATACAATTTAGGTCAAATTATACTATGACATATGATGGGGTTATAACACGTGGGAAAACAGGTACAGTGCATATTAGTATTGGTACTGTGTGTGATACATTTATCACCATTATCACTGTTATACTAATATAATACATTTTGTAATAAAAATATTTGAAAGGTTAAAGAAATGTAACTTATGGGAAAAGATTACTTTATAAAGAGAAAGCAAGTTTACATGGACATTATGATACATACAGAACTTTGCTAAAAAACATTGGATTTTATTCATGTAACTAAAAAAATTTAAATGTTTAAGTTGTCAATTTTATTAAACTTTAAATTATCAATGACATATGAATGTCTATTTTTAAATAAGTTCTTCAATCATAAAACATAAGTGATTTGTAACACTATATCCACAAAATATTAGTCATAAAATATTTAATATCACTGTGCCTTTTACAGTTGACAAATGCATTTTGTTTAAGAATTATAGAAAAGTTATAATAATCATTCCAATAAAACATTAATACAGCTGAGAGAAAGGCTAAGAGAACAAACTCCTTTAGTTTTTCCTGCTCTGCTTCAGGACCACATTGTTACTGGTTGCTTCTGAAATGTAGATGCCATCTGCTTTTGAGATCCCTGAGAAACACAGTCACACCCTTCTGCATTCTACATGGAATTGGAGCTACTGACATTTTGAAAACAAGGTGTTAATATGTAAGCTGTATCATTCTTGTGATGAAATTATTTTTTCTATTTTAAGGAAATAGGGCTTATAGATTATTTTATAGTTGTTTTATAGCATTTATTGTTGCGCTTTTATGGATGATATTTGTGGAAAAGAAAACAAGAGGTGAAATTGCAAACTGTTCAGGATGCTCAGGATGCAGCTTATTAACTTGCAATTATGATACTAATACTTCTGTGAAAGAGAAATATAGCACAAGTATTAAAACAATATTTAGCAATATCCCTCAAATGAATTTAAGCTGTTTTCTCTTCAGAAATCCTGGCTCTGCCCTGGTTTGTTCAGAAAGTAGACATGGAGATTTGCAATGTTAGTGTGATCTGGGCACAAGAAATAAGGGTGCTCTCCAGAAGGAGTGAGACAGTGCTGGAGAAAGGGGTGTGCTATGTGACTGATGAGCTCTACAAGCGACTGCTTCAGCCTGCAAAGTTCTCAACATTTTATTTTGAAAAGTATACGTTGAATCCAGTAACTGAAGAATTGATTTATTCTTGAGTACTTCCTCATGCACAAGGCCCCAAGTTCAATACCCACCGATACAAAAAATATCCACTAAAATCAACCCCTCATAGCTACCTTTAAATATGTGTGTGTGTCAAGCCGGGCGTAGTGGCGCACGCCTCTAATCCCAGCATTCGGGATGCTGAGGCAGGAGGACCAGTGCGAGTTTGAGACCAGCCTGGGCTACAAAAGTGAGCTCAAGGCCAGCCTGAACTGCATAGTGAGACCCTGTCTCAAAACAACAACAACAATAAAAAAAAAAAAAACAGAAAAAAATATGTGTGTGTTGGGGGGAGGTTGATATCAAATGTGTTCCTCCTGATTCTTAGTTTTGTATCTCAACTCACAATAGCCAAGATATGAAAGTATCTAAATGTCCAATGACAGGCACAGGTACAAACAAATGTAGTATGGAGATGTACCAAAATAGTTTTCAAAAAGAAGTAAATTCAGCCAATATGGGGCACGGACATATACCAAGGATACGATGCCAAATGAACAACTTTCATAAAAGAAACAAAAATGGTGCATGATTCTACAAAAATAGTGATTCTACTTGCCCAAGAAAATTCACAGAAGCACAGGTGGTTGCCAGGGTTCAAGAGGAGAAGAAGATATAGAGATACCGACCAGTGGCCGTAGCGTTTGAGGTAAATAAGATGAATAGGGTCAGAAAGGCATCTGCCAGACTTGGTACTGAGTTGACCACAATGTGTTGTACACTTAAAAATTTAAGAGTTGGTCTCATGTCAAGTGTACTTACTACGATAAAATTTTTTTTTCAAAAGTTGCAGCACTCGGGAGGCTGAGGCAGGAGAATTGGTGTGAGTTCGAGACCAGCCTGGGCTACAAAAGTGAGCTCAAGGCCAGCCTCAACTGCATAGCGAGACCTTGTCTCAAAAAGACAAAAAAAAAAAAAAAGTTGCAGTGGGAGTGCAAAAGGAAAAATAGGATCAATATATAGTCCAATGAATGGAAAGAAAATAACTTCATTAAAAATCAAAAACAGTTATTTTATTATTTATTACTATATATTTGTGGTGCATAATGAATACATTCTCTGTGGGGAGTCAGTGAATAGACATATGTAATCTATTTTATGCAAAAGTAAAATAAAATTTTATAATTAAATAATAAGAGAATAACAATACCTTAAGTGTGCATAGAACAAACCCATGTTTTGAAGAAAACATTGTACCTGTGTTATGAAGCATACTGTTCTTTTAAATTTAAGAGGAATAAATACTCTTGGGATTCTTAAATATGTGTCTAAAGTGTAATCCTCACAAAAAAACAATAGCAAAAATGATACAATTTAAAGGAAGAAACTCATGCTTTCTAGGCAGATAAGAAAACCATGTAAAATCTGCTATTAAATAATAACATTAACATAGGCTGGGGAGATAACTTGGCAGGCTAAGTACTCGCCTGGCAAACTCAAGAACCTAGGTTCAGTCCCAGTCCTGCTCCTCAACATGCTGAGCCAGCCTCTGAGATCATGGCATGGTGCTGCACATGTGTAATCCCAGCACTGGGGAGGCTGAGGCAGAAGGATCACTAGGAGTCTGAGCTATATAGCAAGACCCTACACTAAACAAATAAAAAATAATTTAATAGTGCTAACATATACTCTTAACGATTTTTCTGAAGCAGAGCTTGCAAGCATATATCAGAAGCCATCATAGTGCAACACATTGACTCTTGGCTCTTGTCTGAAACATATGTAAACAAGAGTAAGGGCTGACGGCAACCAGAATGGGTCCAGTAGCTCTGTATGAAGTACCACCACTGCTTCTCATTAGTCAGGCACTGGCTCAGTTACTACATGCAGGTAGATTAAATCTTCAGTTTTCTTCTCTTCGTAAAGATGATTGAGCAAAAATACACACATGAGTCCTTGGAATATGGGAAGGAAACAAATGGCTGAGGAAGGGCAGAAGAATGAGATTTGTGGAAAAGAAAACAAGAGGTGAAATTGCAAACTGTTGAAGATGTGCAAAACATGTCCGTGAGAAGTGGAATCACCATGCACTACCCACATATACCCAAATTTTCTACCTATCCACTACCTCTCACCTATCTGTCATCTATCAATAAATCATCTATCTCGAGGAAGGAGAAGGGAAATGTAATCATTATGCACGAAATCATTACAAACATGTGCCAATAAACATTACATGCTTTCTCTAAGCAAGGAAACACAATACTCAAGTGCCCATTAAGACTAAAATCAAGCAAAAGAGGGTGAGTAAAAAGATCTGTAAGTTACATGAATCTTAAAACCATAACAATTAGGCTGGTGGTGCACACCTGAAATCCCAGCACTCAGGAGGCTGAGACAGGAAGATTAGTGTGAGTTCAAGGCCAGCCTGAGCTACAAAAGTGAGTTCAAGGCCAGCCTGAACTGCATAGTGAGACCCTGTCTCAAAAGTACATAAAAAAAAGAAAAAAAGAAAGACTATGAAAATTAAGGCAATGGACAGCATGGTGTTGGTGTACAAATAAGCACTTTCACTAGTGAAAAGGAAAATAGCATATCTAGATTGCAAGGAAAGGCAAGATCATTAAATTAAAGGCACTGAGACAACTTGTTTTCTCTACTGGGAAACAAATTCATTCTACTTCACCTCATATTGAAAAACTGAATTCCCAATGAATAAAGTATATAGCCTAAGCTAAATTTGTCATGGGAAAATATTTATCTCACAATTGGGAATTATCTTTTTCTTGTGGTACCAGGGATTGAACTCTGGAGTTGTGCTTGCCAGGCAGGGGCTTAAGCTGCTGCGCTGTCTCCACAGGTGGTTGGTAATTAACTTACACAAAAGATAAAATACCTTAACCGTGAAGAAATGCTGATAGAATTGATCTATGTAAAATAACTACTTTCATAAAGGAAATACAAAGAAAGTAGGTCACTGAAAAATGGGTAATTAGCTTTATGCTTTCTAAAATACCCATTTGCAAATTGCATGAAATGGATGTATCACAAGAGGGCTGTGACTCTGGAGGAGCTGGCCCCAGGCCTCAACAGAGTTGCCTGGGGGCCAATGGAATTTCATCTCTTCATGCTTCATACATCATGGTAGCTCAGCTGCGGATACACCTTCAGGAAGTTGAGTGAAATGAATACAGACGTTGAACGTCCTGTTTCCTAACAGTGTGGAATTACAGCCCAGCTGCTCTGGCCAGCTCTCGTGGTCTCAGGATGCTGCATCTCCAGCCCTTGACAGCAGAAAGGGAGCAAGACGAGAGGCCCGGGTCAGGTCAGCGTTGCTGGAAAGCGTCCAGCCAGCGGCTGTTTCCCATACAGCTCGCGATATGATTATGGCTATGTTCATTACTTACTTATATTTCTTGTTCATGAAATATTTCTTGTTTGAATATTACTGTAACACATTATTTATGCAACATTTTGGGAAGATTCTCAATAGCTTCATTATTAAAATGATGTGATACATAAATAAAAGACAAAGAAACCTGTTTCACGTACATTCACAACACATTTCTAGCATCAAACAATGTGTTCTCTTCCTTCAGCCCACACAATTCTGATACCAATCATCCAGAAGTAGGACGGAAGCTGCCGGTTAAAGACTTAAGCCTGTCCGCAGTTCCATCTCGGACGAGGGGTTGCAGCTCCATGTTGCGAACTGTGTTTTTCAGAGCTGTCTACAAACTAGGTTGCCCACAGTCCCTCCGGGGCTGTGGGTATTTTCTGGAACAAGACAGGAATAGTCATATGTACCAGCGGCCTTAAATAATCTGGACAGTGAGGCAGGAGAATCCTCAGTTCAGCGCCAACCAGGGTAACAGATGTGGCCTCCTTCCAATAATAAACATTGTCTACTATCTTACAGCCCCCATGAAGCTTTCCTTCCTATTTTCGATTTACTATGATAGAAACAAATCAGGAACAGTAGAACGGAAGATCAAAAGTGAGCAATGACATGAATAGCGGTACAAATGGAATGAACAGAAGAATGAATGGCCAATAAATGAAAAAGTGCTCGCTGTTTCTGGTCAGCCAATAAAGGTGAAATAAAACAATACCGAGATTCCATCTTACTCCAGAAAGAGTGGCCATCCTCAAACCAGACAAGCACAAAATGCTGGCACCATCTATGTAACATGACTAAGACAGAAGTAGCAAATAAGCCAGGTTTGATCAGATCCGTGAATTCACCATAAATGAGTAAGGTGGTCATGGGACTTTGACTTTATGCAGGTGAAGGGGAGGTGCTCGGGTGTGTAAGGCTACTGCACCTGCGTCTTGTGAGAACCCTAAAGATGCCACCTGTGAACTGGTAGAGCAGTTGGTAGAAGCATCCGCCATCATGTAAGGGAAACCAAAGGTAGCCTGAACTTTGCAGGACAACGTGAACTGGCACCTCTTCTTCACGCCTCTCAGCCTTTATGCTGCAGATTTACAGGAGAAATTCACGCCCCAATCAAAACTTACTTGCCTTATTTGCTTGGCTCCTCCACTGGAGAAACCAAAAGCTGGGCACTGGGGGAGCTGCAAGTGCTTCGGGCTTAAGCGCTTCCCTGTACAGGGAAGTGAGATTACAAATAGCGCGCCACAGCGGCCTGAATCCATGACTTAGACACCGGCCTGCAAAGCCCAGGAAATGCAGCTTCAGTTTTAACCTCAAGATGCTGAGCAGTTTCTCAAGATAACTTAAACGAACTACAGAAAACAAAAGTATGTGCACTAGATTTTTGTCTTAGCTAAGCTGGCATGGTATATAAGCTTGGCACTCTGCGGAGGAAGGTAAAATCATTTCATAAATAAAGGTTAGACTGTTAGACTGTCTCTGGATTTCAGTTGCATATATACCTAATAGGACTACTCATTCATCACGTATCTGCTGCATTAAATGAGAAAAGGAGAAGAGGGGAGGAGAGGGATTGTTTTCCATTGCTAAAATACTCATCTTCTAATACACTGAAATTATCATTTAGATAATTCTTCCCAATGTTAAATATGCATCTAAATTAATATCCTTTGCATAAAGACCATGAGACTTTATTTGAGAAGGATTATGACATAATATGCATTATATCTTCCAGGGAAAGATGAATTATATGTCTGATATATATCTACCATGGTTAAAAACAATTCTATAAAAAATCATATTTTGATGAAGGGAATGGCTGGTGAGGGGAGGGGAAGCAAAAGCAGGGGGAGGGGAGGAAAGGAGAGCTTCATGTTATTGAACTATTTTAAATAAATCATTCTCAATAATGGAAAATTGCTGATGATGCTTTTACAGCCCAGTGGACCATGAGAATAATAGAATTTCTCAGGTATAATTTATTCATTAGTATTAAACAGTACTAATAAAATAGTACATCAGAGGCTATCCAGAAGCCTCACATTCTTCTTCATGTCTGCTCCACCCACGTGTACCTCATCTGTTTTTCAAAGGTAACTCAGATGAAAGTCACAGAAAATGCTCTCCTTCATGGGAGCAAATTCGTGTTTCCTTGCATGAAATACGAACTTTATAATTATTAGATTGTTTATCTCATAATAAAATGCTTAATTTTGACACTTCCTTTCAGTTTATAAGGTCATATAGTAATTTATGTCAGTTTTGTGTTCTTGATTTGCGCATGAAAGTAAACAATATGACTGTAATAAAATCATATTTGTAATTTGATCTCAAAATAACCATTAGGCTTGACATTGTTTGTACATATGAAAAACTTTTCCAGATTTCACTGAGGGAGATTTTCTTTTATGAAACATACTGAGATAACTTTCTAGTCCTTTCTAAGAATTAAACAGCTGTCAATAGAAATCTTGTTTTCCACTCCTAAAATACTTATCTTCCAATACACTGAAATTATCATTCAGATAATTCTTCCAAATATTAAATATGCATCTAAATTAATATCCTTCACATAAAGATCATGGGACTTTATTTGAGAAGGATTATGATATAACCTGAATTATATCTTCCAGGGAAAGATGAATTGTATGCCTGATATATATCTATCATGATTAAAAATGATTCTATAAACAATCATACTTAGATAAAGACATTTTTCTATTTCAATTTTACATTTAATGTTTACTCATAAAATAAATCTGCTAACAGTCATATTTCCTTTTTACAATGTAGTTCTTCAGAGAAGAACACTGATTCCTGATTACTTTCTGTGCACCTGGAACAATGTCAGGGCAAGTATTACCTTTTCTGAAATTTTACCTAACTTAATGTGTGAACATTTACACACACACTGTTAAGTGTTTTCCAAATTAGGTAATTAGATAAATACTGTTCAACTGTGGAGAGAAATTGAAATTGGAAATCATCTGGTCTACCTCAAAAGCACTACTTTTCTTTTCTTTTTTTTTTTTTTTTTTTTTTTTCAGAACCAGGGATTGAACTCAGGCCTGTGTGTTTGCCAGGAGAATGCTTATTCTACTGAGCTGGCTCCCCAGCCCCAAAGCACTGCTTTTAATGAAGGATTTTGAGAATTTGAAAAGAAGTGTAAGGATTAAAGCAATGCTTAATGTTTTTATTAATCCTTAGCATAGGTCTTCTATACTCTCTTCATAAGGGAGACAGCAAATTTTAGTTAAATAATTTCTCTTATGAAGAATTACGAAGAAATAATTAGAATTAATTATACTCACCTCTATTTGTAAATGTTTATCACTGTTAAGAAGCTGGCTGTCAGAACACTCAAATGAATGGTGTAGACAAAAACCAAGAGCACTACCTCTTCATGTATAAAAACAGAACAATCACAACAACAATTCAGTTGGCTTAATGACAAGGGAAAGGTGGTGAAGTAAGTCGTGCAGTAGTTTTCGTAGGCTTTCTGAGAAATTCATACACAGTAATCAGTAGTATTGTATTTATTATAACTATCATTATCTTCTTTGGTTTGGTTTTATTTTAATTCTTTTAAAAGTGTAACTTCTATAATTACTTTATTGATAAAGAAATAAGCCTCTGTGTAAAACAGACTCTCCTGAAGATAAAATGTTAACTCTAAAAGAAAAAAAAAAAAAAAACGGAAAAAATTAGCACACTATAGAAGAACAGGAAAGCAAACAGATATTAATAGAAACTTGAGGCTGGAAGAAAATTGCCCAGAGGGATTGTTTTCAGTACTTGTTTGCTTGAAAGTATCAGCAATTATCGTTAGCATTAACTAGTTAAAACTAAGGAGAAATTTTAATTTTAACTTATTTTTACTTGGCGGCCAGGGACATAGGTCCGTGGCACAAGTATGTGCCTGGCAAGTTCAAGGTCGTGAGCTCGAACACCAGTCCTGGAAAAAAAAATCCACTTTTTCTACTTGAAAGGATCAAAGAAACAGCCTATGGGGGAAAAAGGGATTAAGAAACTGAGAGAGGGCCTAGGAGGAAAGGAAGAGAAACAGCGTCACAAACTGTGAGCAGTTTCTGCTCCTCTGCTGATGATCCTCAGCTCTGAGCAATTGAAAGGAAGAGCAGCTTCGAGAAAAGCCCATGAGAACCCCACGCGGGCTGGGCAGTGCGCTCTCAGGCAGCTTCCGTGGGCATCAGGCTGAAGACATCATTTGACTTGATGAATGAGGCTCAGTGCATATTAAAACAAAAACCAACACTACTTTGAAATCCATAATGGAATCTAATTTAAAAAATGATACTAACAGCAATTGTTATGGTTTATGTCTAGTTGTCCCCCCAAAGCCTCATGCAATCATGGGGCAGGGACTTCTAGAGTTTGAGATTTGATTCATGGTCCCTGGGATTATGTGTTTTAGTACTGATGGGATTATGGATCTGAGTACTTCTGGGATTGTGATGTGACCTAAGGCAGACAGGCTGAGGCAGAGAGCCAGAATGTAATATAAAGAGAGACAGGGAGACAGACATGCTCTTGCTCTGCTGCCCTGATTGGTTGATAGCCTCTGTCACCATTTCGTTGCTGTTCCACCGCCATGAACTGCTGGCCTCTGCATTGCACCTCTCTGCCTAGGATACAGACGAGTATGGATTGAAACCTCCAGTAACTGTGAGCTAAATAAACCTTTCCTTCCTTCATTTTGGGTGTTGGATATTTGTCCCAGCAACGAGAAAAAAAGTAACTAAGACAGAATTTGGTACCAGAGAAGTGGGGTCATTGCTGTGACTATACCTAACAATATGGATTACAAGGTTTTGGAAATGGCTTATAGTAAGAGATAGGAAAGGTTCAGAGATGTCACCTACAAGCAAAGCACTAGAAAAGCTTCAGCTGTTCTATAGAGGAGATTCTGTAGAGAGCTCAGACCCGAAGATTGACAGAAGGCCTGCCTGGAAAGACCAGGTTTAGGAGGTCTCTGTTGAGAGAAAGGACAGCTTAGGTTGTTCGGCTCCAGATGATTTGTGCTGTGGCTTGGCTAAAAATCTGTCGGAATTTTGCTCAAGCCCAGAGACTTTGCCTAAGACTGAGATTAAGAATGCCAGTCTGATTAATCTTTCAAGAGATATTTCAAAGCAGAAACCATTTGAGTAGTTGTTATTGGTGGTTTTTAGTTAGACTTATGTTGAAAATTAAGAGCAAAGAGTCAAGCAGGATGATTTAAAATATTGCTCATTTGGCCAGGAAGGAAACACCAGGAGAGTTGTGGAATGCAAAGGTGGAGCTAAAAGGATCTCCTTTGCTGGGAAGGAACCACAGAATCGAAAGAATGGCCTGAAGGCATCATAAGAGGTGGCAGCTCTCCACCCTCTGCAGCCTCAGAATTGCAGAGGAGAGAGGTTTTGCCTTGAGAAGAAAGCCACAGAGTGCCAAGTACCAGAATGGTGGCAGTGGACAAACCAGGTTCCAAAATGGCGCTGGCATGGAGAATTTGTTTTTCGAAATCAAGGTCAGTGTGTTCATCAATCCAGACACTCCACCCCGACAACCAAGAGAGAAGGAAGCCTGGCTACAGCTCTACCTGGCAGGAGACCCTGGCATCATCCACATGGCATTGGTTTTAGGCACATTCGGATTGCAGGAGCTGTTAGTTTAAAAAGGCTTTCACCTCTATTTCAGAAGAAGGCCTGGGAGGCCAGGCAGTGTGCCCCTGAGAGGGCAGTGTGCGAAGCAGAGAGTGAGAAGCCAATTCAGTGGAAACTCCAGAAGTTCGGAAAAGCCAGGAACATGGATTGTGCAAAGAGGGAGCAAAGCTGGCCTAAGAGAAAAGCCATGGACATTGCCACCAAGAGTACCCTAGGAGCAGAGCTGCATGGAACCCACAACTCAGTGCAGACTGTTTTGGATGCTCCAGTTGGAACTATGGGATTTAATGTTTACCCTGCTCTATTTTGGACATGTGTTGGTCCCAGTGTTTTGTATTACCCTGTTGTTTGCAACTTTTGGAATGCTAATGTTTATCTTGTGTCTTTGAATGTTGGATATGTTTAACTTTTCTTTTGTACAGGAGCTCACAGTTCAGAGTTTGCCTTGGATCTTTGAGACTTGGGATTTGGACATTTTAGCAATGCTGAAACTGTTGGGACTTTGACAACTCCTCAAGATGGACTAAAATGTCTTTTGCACAAAGGGATATGTATGAGACTTTGGGAGTCCAGGGGCAGAATGTTATGGTTTATGTCTAGTTGTCTTCCCAAACCCTCATGCAATCTTGGGGCAGGGACTTCTAGAGTTTGAGACTTGATTCATGGTCCCTGGGATTATGTGTTTTAGTACTGATGGGATTATGGGTGTGACCTATGAAGGATAGGCTGAGACAGATAGCCTGAATGCAATATAAAGACAGAGAGACAGACACGCTGTTGCTCTCTGCTCCCCTGGTTATTCTGTTGCCTCTGTCACCATATTGTTGCTGTTCCACTGCCATGAACTGCTGCTCTCTACCATGTACCTCTCTGCTTTGGATTCAGTTCAGTATGGACTGAAACCTCCAGTAACCGTGGGCTAAATAAGCCTTTCCTTCCCTCATTTTGGGTGTTGGGTATTTGTTTCAGTAACGAGAAAAAAGTAACTAAGACAGAAACCAACACGGAATGCAAATTCAAGTGACATGAAAAGACAGGAATTGTGACACATTTTCAGAGTAAAAGAAATTCAGGAAATAATAGCACAGAAGTGAGTAGGCAAAATGCTTCAACCAGAATGAAGAAAGTAATCCATACGTTTAAAGAAAATTGATGTATAATCAATAAAATATAAGAAATATGACCTGACAAATGAATATTGTCCAAAATAGCCAAACGAAAATGTTAGAATTTAAAAATTCATGTGTGCTAAAATAATTACAGTACAAGTTTATTAGTAAAATAGAGATGAAGGAAAAGAACTGATAGTACACAATGAACATAGATGAATAGAATTTATCTACATGATGATAGAAAATGTATAACCTTCATATCTTAAAAATATTTAATTTACTAGAAACACAGATGGAATCGCAAAAAATTTCAGAACAAAACTGAAGTAGAAAAATATTTTGACTCTATAATGATAAAATCATCCAAATTTTAGTACATCATGGCATGTTATAGTGAAATTGCTAAAACCATAAGTATAAAGAAAAACTGAAAACCTTTCGAGAAAAATATCTATTGCAGGAAACAACATTCAAGTGATAACTAAAGTATTATCAGAGCCCTCCAAAGCAAAGGAAGGAAGCCAATTAGCATCCTCAGGAGCTTAAAGAATGAGCTTTTGCTACAAAATTCTATTAGAAGTGAAACTATCTGCAAGAATTAAGATAAAATAGTAAGGATTTTGAAGGGGGAAAAATAACTAAGAAAAAAACAATGACTATTTTCCAAAATCTAAAAAGACCTCCCTTTGCCCCCCTCATTGCTGGAACGGAATGCTCGATATGCAGAACACGAAGAGTTTCTACTTCACACTTCAAAAATTTCCATCCACGTTGTTCAGGACCAAACACAGAAGCCATATGGCTGAGGCCTGGGCCACATGAAAACTGCTCATCTCAGAGTGACCAGAAAACAGAGCAAGAATGGTGAAGCAGGGAAGGAGATGCCCTGCAGGTCACATGCCTCGAAACCCACCTCCTACCAGGCCCTGCATCCTAACTGCTCGTCATCTGCAACACCCTAGTAATCCAGCCACTTTCAAAAGCCCCTCCTTGCAGTGCCTGTGGCTCTTAGAGGATAGTTACATATAAAACTTACATTCCACCTCTGAATCACAAAAAGTACTGGTCTGCCTTTCTTCTACAAAATGCATGTAGTCCATCTCTGATATTCACAAAATCTTATCAGTTCCATGGTTGCTAAAAACTCAAAGTCCAAAATCTCTTCTCAGACTTGAAGCAAACTTATACCTGTGAATCCTTATGAAGTACTCATGTTACATACTAACTTTACACAAAGGTACGTGGTAAATATTTCCAACCAAAAGATGAGGAATATAGGAACAGAAACCAGAGACCAACATAAGACCCAAACTTAGCAAGACAAATGCTACACATTGTAGCTCTGTGTCCATTAAAAAGGATAAACAGGTGAACTCCAGAGGGCTTTGCTGGCCCATCCCTACAGTAATTCATGGTTTCCCTCTTGGGGTGACTTTAGCCACTGTGTGTTGCTTTCCTCATAGCATTTCCATATTCATGACCTTCACTCTTCCTCTAGTCTCCGCTACTCTTTTGTTTCTATCACGTACCTTCACTCACTGCCCACTAATTACACAGCTTTTCTGACCATGACTTTTCTAAATTTGGGTGGAAGCCTTGTGACCCTACAATTCTTACATTTTGGATATCTGTGAAACCAAGAGCATACGGATGGCATCAAGGACAGCAAACATACCAAACAGTAGCGGGGACCTCTTGGATCATGCCTTCAGAGGACTGTGAGTGCCTGGAGTCTGAACTTTGGGAAACATTCATCGAGTTGGCCTAGAAAGAGCAGACCATCATGGGCTCTCTTCTCACTACAAAATCACTTGCTTTTGCAAGGTAAGGGTTGATCTTGCTATTTTCTGGGATAATATCAAGGCACTGTTTTCATGTCGCTACTCAAATTACTGGTTTCTTTTGAAAATTATTTTTTAAATTCATTGATAAATATTTGTGATAAATTATGATTTCTGGATTCTTTTTCATGACAATCATTTTAGCAGCCAAGCTATTCTGAGGAAATATTTTTGGGCCCCAGTTTCATAGATGCTTCTTTCCTGGCCATCAGTGAAGATTTTCAAATTATTCAGTGTGACATTTTGCTCTCACTTGTCACAGTGGATATCATGAATAGAGCTCATGGCACCAGCAGGACCAAGCTGGAGCTTCAATACTGAACTATTCTCAAATTTCTTCCACTAGAGGAATTTAGTCCAACATTCTTGATCATAGCCTTCTGCAAAGTCTCTGGGCATAAACAAAATATAGAAAAATTTTCTGTCAGAGCATAATGCACAAGTTTTCTAGCTCCAGTGCTAATGGAACCCTTCATTACCACAAAAACCTCTTCAGCCTCTTCTCTGTAACCTGCGTTTTGGTCAGCACTCTGGTGTTCTATACTCTGACCACTGTTACACATCAACTCTGCCTTAAAGGACTTGAGGGCTCCTCTAGGAGACTTTCTCACATTTTTCCAGACTTCTTCTATGAACCAGTTACAACAGCTTCGGAACCATATAATTGGGTATCTTTACAGCAGTGACCTGAATTATTTGATACCATATCTAGCTTAGTCACTTTTTTATCACAGGGACGAAATACCCTGCTCCTATAATCTAGGAAATGAGAGGTTTAATCTGACTCACCATCCAAGAGTTTAAATCCATATTTGTCAGATGTGAACAGAGAATTGGTATGACAAGGGTCTGGTTAGAGGAAAGTGGTTGTGTCATAGCAGACAGGAAGCAAATAAAGGAGAAGTCAGGGACCCTCCAGGTCATGCCTGAGTGACTCATGCTTGGCCAGGTCCCATCTGCTAGCAGCAGATCAGCTGTAATGTTCTCCTAATCTAATCACCTTCTGAAAGCCTCTCCTATGAGTGTAGGAAGCTCCTGAGGAACATCTCTGTGTAAACCCTAACATTATGCTTTATAAACTGAATTTTAAAAGCTGTAATTTTTAAACTTCTGTTTATGATGGAAATGTATCTCAATGGTATGATACAAGCCCAGCATGCACACAGCCCTGCAGTTAATATCTAATACCACACACACACACACACACATAAAATTTAGTGTTTAAATTTGTATGTAAATAATAATGCTTTAGTTAAAAAGTTATGTAATTTATGATGGAGCAGATATTAACTTATTTGATAGGAAAAGAAGTTGACATAAATTACAATGGAGTATTTTAATTACAGAAAATGGAAAATATTTAGACCACCTAAATATAACAGTCCTTCTGTGGTAGACATTTTCATTATAATCCCGGTATGCCAGGAAAAACATAAAACACAGTGGTAGAGCTTACTAGACATGAAATTCAGTAGACCTATTCTTCATTACCTGTTAGACTTTGAGAATGTGGTTTTACTTTTCTAAATCTTAGTTGCTTCATTTATAGGACAGAAACAAAAATATGTACCCTGGTTTCTACGGAGATTTAAAAGCCTTATGTAACAAATCATTTAGCATAATTATCAGTAGCAATGCTTGATAAGTTTCTTGTACAAACATTGCTCTTTTTTCATAAAATTATATTTTATTCATAAAATTCTCAAGGTCAAAATGAAAGACCTGAGGAAAGTACTTTGAATAATAGATGTAAAATAGTTAAGCACTATTATACAATTTACTTAAGAAATTATAGTGCTTTAAAAAGGAGTGCAAGTGTATGTTCTAAATGTGGAACCTAATATTTATATTTCATACAAAATCTTTAAAAATTGTCTTTGATTATTAGGGACATGATCAATATTGACACATGTTATACCACCTGTATAGTGTGGCTGCATGTTCACAGTATCTTTCCATAAATTGCTTTTAAGCAACACTATTATTTGAAGAATAATAATAAAAACCCCTGTGAATCCTAATCAAAAAGCTAAAGTCTTGACAAAGAATAAATCTAATCCACTCCTTTTTTTTGTAAATAAATTTTAGAGAGCTCCAAGTAGTATAAAACTGCAAAAATGACAAATGATACAGAATTTCTCTAAACAAAAAAATATGGATTTCAAGGTATTTGTTCTATTGTGCAATGTTGTCTTCAAATTAATTGCTCATATTATCAGATATACACATGCAAAATTGGAAGAAGGAAAAAAATATGTAAGTAAGAAGAAAGAAAAAGGAAAAAGCATTGAAAAGAAAAGAAGAAAAAACATATTAAGGATTAACTTCCGCCTTCTACAGAACAATAGAAATCCACAGTAGAGTTGGCCAAACATTCTGCTTACATACATAGACATATCTTTTCCTGCATTCTACTGTGTTTTTCCTTATCTCAGTGATTTCCTTCTGAGCAGGTTCATTTCCCTTTTCCCATTATATCTACTGTACCCTTTACATTTTATTTTTACTTTCAGGTTCTCACACTAAGGAGTCAATACAATGTTTGCATATGTAGGTTTGATTTATTTCACCTGAGATTATGGTCCCTAGCTGCATTAATTTATTGATAAAACCATTGAATTTGTTGTTTGTAATAATTGAATAGTATTCCATTGTGTAAAAATAATACATCTTCCTTATACAGTACTCAGTTTATGGACGTTTGGGTTGCCTGCAAGATTTAGCTATGAAAAACTGCACTGTTATAAATGGGTGCGTATATATCGCTGTGGTATGATGTTTTCAGTTCTTCTAGAAAACTTCCCAGGAGGGGAATAGCTAGGTTCAATGGGCCGTCAATCCTCCATTTCTGAGGAATCTCCACATTAATTTTTGTAGTGGTAATACCAATCTGCACTCCTACCAACAGTAGAGAAGGCCTCCTTTTTCCCAACAGCCACTCCAGCATTTGCTATTGGTTGACTGCTTGATGGAAGCCATTCCTTCTGGGGTGGGATGGAATATCAGTGTTGTGATTTATGTGTCTCGAATGACCAATGATATAGAATATTTTTTCACAATTTTACTTGTCATTTGTATTTCTTCCTCTGAGCAGTGTACATTCATCTCAGATGCCAACTTTTAGATTGGAAATTTTAATTTGGGGGCTTAGTATTTTAAATTCTTTGTATGTCTAAATAAAAGCCGTTTGTCAGAGGAACAGATAGCTGTAATATTTTTGCCAGTTCATGGTTTTTATTTTTACTGTTAGTAATTTCTTTGAAGTACAGAAAGTTCAAAGAAACTGAGATTCCAGTTGTTCATTCTTTGAAGCATTTCCTATGCAATTTGGGTTTGTTCATGAACTTTCAATCTCTTTAAGACTTTTATCTGTATTGTACTTCAGGATATTTAGTGTTTCTGTTTAAATATTTAAATCTTCAATCCATTTTGACTGTACTTTATTTCATGATAACAGACATGGGCCTAATTTTAGACATTAACCTGTGGAAAGCCCATTTTTCCAGCACCATTTATTAAAGAGACTATGTCCCAATGAACATGTTTGGCCCTATTGTCAAATGGAAAGTGAGTGTATTTGTGATTGTTTCTGTATCTTCTGATTGTTAGGTTTGCCTTTATGTCAGTACTATGCTCATTTTTTCACAGTAGCTTTATAATTTTAGATCAAGGATTATGATGTCTCCTGTCTTACTTTTCTCACCAAGGATTGCTTTTGATATTCTGGGTCTCTTTTGGTTCCAGATGAACTTTGGGAATGGTTTATCTAGATCTTAAATAATATTAATGATGTTTTGATAGGGAAAGGATTGCGTTGAACCTGTATAACAATTTTGGTATTATAGTCATTTTCACAATTTTAGTTATTCCTATCCAGGAATAAGGAATATCTTTGCACTTTCTTAAATCTTCTTGAATCTTTTTTCTCACATTACAGTAATTTTGACTACATAAAACTTTTTTTCCTTTGAGATTTATTCCTAAGTATTTCATTTTTTGATCTTATTGTGAAAGACATGTTTTCCCTAATTTCTTAAACAATTCATTGTTAGTGTACAAAAATATTAATGATTTTTTACTGTTAATATTGTATTATGCTACATTACTGAAGTTTGTTATTAAATATATAAGTCTCTTGTTGCTGTTTTGGGAATGTTTTATGCATATTATCATGTCATTTGCAATTAATGACAGTTTACTTTTTTCTTTTACAATCATTATTCATTTTATTTCTCTCTTGTCCCATTGATCTGACTAATATGTCCAGAACTATATTCAAAAGTTGCTATCAAACAGTGATAAAAGGAAATTAATTGTGTAATATTATTATTCATCATTTATATTTTGAGGGAAATTCTAGGTGTCAATTTTGATCTGCTGTCTTTAATATTTATTCCTTATATGCACTTTTTACAGTTCATTCCAGATTTTTATTTCTTAATATAATTTTTCATGTAATTTCTGCATAATTGAAAGAACTGTTTTTGTACTTCTGGTTAATAAAACATTAGATATTAATTAAAATTTTGAATATGGGAGAACATAAATATAAAAAAATCTATAAACCATTTATCTTGACAAAACCACTGTTATATTTTCTTTCCTTCCAGAAATGTACAAATATATTAATATATATTATGATGATAACATTTTCATATTTTCTCAGTATATTTTTGTATTTTAAAAATAATTTTCCAATAAACAGTAAATAATAGAAAAATAGAACTATATTCAATAGGAGTAGAGACAGAGGACATCCTTGTCTTGTCCTGATTTCAGTTTTTGCCTATTTAGTATGGTGCTTGCTATTGATTTCTAATAGATAGCTTTTATCAGGCTAAAATATAAACCACCTATTCCAATTTTCTATAGGGTTATTATCATGAATGGGTGTTGTACTGAAAGTGAAATGCTTTACTACATCTGTTGAAATGATCATTTGGTATTTTTTTTATCTTTGATTGTATTGATGTGGTTTATTACATTTGTGGGTTTGTATATGTTGAATCATTTCCGTAGTTCTAAGACAAGTCCTACTTGGTCATGATGTATAGTCTTCTTTATGATTTGCTGCATTCTGTTTGCTAGTATTTTATTGAGGCTTTTTTCTCTAGTTTTGGTGTCAAAATAATGTTTGCTTCCAGGACTGAATTAGGTATAATTTATTCCCTTTCAATTTCATTAAACTATTGTCAGATCATGTACATTGGATAATTTAATTCATTCACATGTACTTAAGCATTCTCTATGTGCTAGCACAAAATCCATTTTGGAGAACATACCATATGCAGCTGAGAAGGATATGTGTTCTTTCATTGCTGGGTGAAACACTCTATAAAGGGCTACTAAGGCTATTTCTTAACAAATTTGTTTTATTTCTGTATGTTTGCTGATCTTTGGCCTAGCTGATCTACCTCTTTTTGGAAAGGGCATGTTACCTTGTCCATTACAGTTGTATTATAGCTCATTTGATTTTTTTATGCGTGTCAAAACTTTTCTTATGTAGTTCGGTGTTCCTACACTGGATGCATATATAATGATAATTGTTAATTCTTCCTTTTGCAGTTTTCCTCTGACAAGTATGTAGTGACTTTCTTTATCTCCTTGGATCATTTTTGGTTTGAAGTTGATATTGTCAGCCACCAGAATAGCTACCCCTACCCTCGCTTTTTTCTGGATTGTTGCTCAAGCTTCTGTCCAACCTGTGGGCATGGGCTTGATTCACCAGGATTAGTGGCTGCCTGGTGTCTTAATAAATTTTCAGATGGTTGGATTAGGCACCAGGATATCCACCACACCTAGGCCCTTGGGCCCATGGGTCACAGCTCACCAGAATCCCATAGGCTGCTCAAAGTCCACCTAAGTTCTCAAATTAATCTGGCCCCTTGTTATTGAAGCAAGAAGCTAAACTATTTAAGTTGTCTGTGCACTGACTCATGAAAGCAAAAACATCATAGATTGAAGAAACACCAAATTAAAATCAAGGAAAAAATACTTTAAAAATGTATAAGTTAAACTAAAAAATCATCACACTTATAAAAAAAAATAAAGAAGAGGTTTTTGTGAAATTCTCTTTTACATGACTATTAAAAACCACAAACCCCAGATAATAATTATTTATTCTCTTGGGAAGCTGACATTAGTAGAATTTGACTATTTGTTCACCCTAATTATTTCAAAGTCTATAGATTCTTCTTGCTAGAAAAAGGTAGATATCGATCTCAAGAGAAGTCTGCTTTAAAAGTCTATGAAGCTTTCATGGATGAGAAACCATGCTTGATCTTTACAACCATTTGTAAAATATTAAAGACGAAGTACACTGGGAACTAAAATAAATAAAATAAAAATGTGCCTTTCTCTTTTCTTTTACAAAAATAGAAACAAGAGCCAACACCTCCCCCTCCCAGCTCACTGCAACATTTGCAAGATATTATTCTGTGGTGTTAGCACAAATTTGGAGCATGCCAGAGAACAATTGGAACAACAAAGAAATGAGGACATGGAGTGACGTTTGCCTAGTCCATAGTACATAATAAAAGATAATAAATGAAGTTATTTTATAAACCTACACTTCACTAAATCTTGCAATTATCATTTTTGATCTTAAAAAAATCAAAATAGGTATATCTTCCATGTACAAGGCATTCTCAAATTTGAGAGACATAAATGCCTTTAATTTGAAAAGAGGGGCCAGCAAGATGGTTCAGAGGTCTAAAGTGCCTGCGTAGGAAAGCTTAGGCAACCACAAGGATTGAGGTTTGATCCCTGGCACCACATGTTGTGCCAGCCCCACCCTCAGGGAAGGCTGAGCTGATCATAATAAAGAAATATAAGTAAATAACAAAAACACTAATAACCTCTTATGAAATACAAAAAGGATTTAAAGAAGAGATTTACAAAAGAAATAAATACAGAGGCTGGTGTGATAGCTCAGCAGGTCCCAGGCACCACATGCACACCAACCCTTTTAGAAAAAGCTAAAATTAATCTTTAGTATAATGATTTTTTTTTGCACTAATGGTAAATACACTATTTGTTAAAGCCTTTTGAGAAAACATTTCAACAGTACTTCTCAAAATTTCAAATCATTTATATCACAATTTGCACCAATTCCATTTGAGAAAAGCTGAAAATTTATGATTCAGAGAGCAATGTGGTTTTGCTAAGTGATCTCACAGAAAATAATCGCACAACTCATCCATTAATAAGAAAGCAGAAATGGGTTAGACTTCTTCAAAAACCTGCTAATCTACATACATAAGAGCATTTTGAATGTAATAATGTTACAGTTTAGAGACAGGGTGTCACCTCAGCATTACTTTTATTTGATGGTTATTGGTTTTTTTTTTTTTTTTTTTTTTTAGTTAAACTTGATTTTTCATGTTATGGTCATCTCAGTCTACCCTGGGGATGGGGCTGGCACAGCATGTAGTGCTGGGGATCGAACTGTGGTCCCTGCAGTTGCCTAAGTTTGCCTAAGCAGGTGGTGTAGACTGGTGAGCCATCTCGCCACCCCCTGGTTATTGGATTTCTAGGGCACTGTATAAGGAAAGCACTCCCTCTGATGTTAGGCAGTGAGATCTCCTTAGAAGTGGTGTCTGGGGAGGAACCAGGAAGGGTGCATCTCCCTGCAGAGCTCCGCTCTTCTCTTTCCACTTCCTGGTTTCCATAAAATGAGCAGGTTTTCACTTCTGCACCCTTCCTTCAGGTCATTGCTGCATGGGAGTCAGCAGAACACAGACACAAAGCATGAGGCAAAATGAATTCCTTGTCTTGCAAGTAGCAGGAGTTGAGCACTTTGTCCAAGCCATGAGGCAAGTGGCCGCTGGGACAAGACAAATTCTTTTTTATTTTTTTTATTTTTATGACAGAGTCTCTCTGCATTTCAGTTTGGCCTTGAGCTCATTTTTGTAGCACAGGCTGGTCTCTAACTCCCACCAATCTTGCCTCAGCCTCCTAAGTGATGAGATTACAGGCAAGTGTCACCACACCCAGCTAAAATTTTTCATCCTAGAAAAAGTGATAATAATCCTTACTCTTAATCTTGAAGCTATCAGAGTTGAATAGGCATAAATTCTAGAAAATTTGAGATGAAAAATTGTTTTAGCCGGGAGTAGTGGTGCACACCTGTAATCCCAGCACTCGGGAGCCTGAGGCAGAAGGATCGGTGCGAGGTCAAGACCAGCCTGGGCTACAAAAGTGATGTCAAGGCCAGCCTGAACTTCATAATGAGACCCTGTCTCAAAAAGACAAAAAAAAAAAAGTTGTTTTAATCACCTTTGAAAATTCTCATTTTCTTTGCCATGAAAGAAACATGTTTGGACTAACCAGTAAGATCTGATTCTAATGACTAAAGGGATCAGAAGTAGGAAGTGATGTTAGTTTATGCTCAGCTCCACCTATTTGCACATGAGAGCAAAACAAGGTAAGAGGTGAAATACCTACATTTAAAATCCAATTATTTCTTTTGTCTTGTTTCTCTCTCTCTCTCTCTCTCTCTCTCTCTCTCTCTCTCTCTGTCTCTCTCTCTCTCTCTCTTCTGGTACTGGTGATCAAACTCAAAACCTTGCACTTCCCAGGCAGGTACTTATGCCACTGACCTATAACCCTGGCCTCCTAACCTGATTATTTCTATCAAGTCAACCTACAGAAAGGGGTAGCCTGTACTTCCACATCATGAAACAATTCCACATTGACCATGCTTTCTATAACATTATAAATGAAATGCTTTTGTTTCTTCCATTTCGTTCTAGATCTAAAAGCATTTTACCGGTCCCATTGACATCATTTTTGTGAATCATATCACTGAACACTCAAAAAAATTGTGCCTTGATATAAAATAATATGAAATTGTTTGTTGAAAAATGCCTAGTGGCTTTTGTGAATATTTTACTCTTCTATAAGAAAGTTACAATAACTTCCTTTTCCAGTACCGACCCAAGTCCCAGCCGGTAGCAGAGCCCGAGCGTCCGCCGCGGGTAAGCTGCCTGTGCCCCTCTGCCCCGCCTCTGCGTTCCTGCGACTAACTTCCTGTTCCAGTCCTGACCGGAGTCCCAGCAGGAAGCAGAGCCCGCGTGTCCGCCACAGGTAAGCTTCCTGCGCCCCTCTGCCCCGCTTCTGCCTTCCTGTGACTAACTTCCTGTTCCAGCCCTGACCGAATCGCTGACAGGGTCAGGATTCTTGGCCCGCATTCGCCTTCCCCACTTCCACCTCCGTTTTTTTTTTTAACCCCTCCAGCCCAAGCTCCAGCACCGAACGCATCAAACATCTTGTCTGGCAACCGATCTGGTTCATGAGCCTACCAGGACTACTCAATCCCAAAGCTCCACCTCCAACTACGGACCACATCTGCCGGGATTCACAAAAGCTAGCAGCCAGAGCTCCAACACAGAGTCAGAAAACTCTGTAGAGGAACCAGCTTGGAGTCTCCAGACCAAATGCCCATAGACACAGCATAACGCCACCAAAGTGCAGAGGCCACTTCCATACAAAATGATAACAACAAGGAGTAGGAGGCAATCTCAGGACCCGTGCCCACCCAAACCAAATACAGAAGACACTATCATGGAAGAAAATA
>PVJA010014590.1:0-47115 GCA_004027025.1 Myocastor coypus | reverse complement strand
GCTCAGGAGAGCATCAGTAATATCCAACATTTTCTGCTCATGAAAGAAAATCACTTCCGTAAACAAATATTGTTCTTTCATTTCAATCAGTTTTTCTCTATACGCATAAAAATAGGATGCCCTGATCTTTACTGACTCAATAAATACGTTTCCCATAAAAATCACTCTCTGCATTCTTTTAAAGTCTTATGTACAATGAGCTTTCCCATGTGGTACATAAAATAACCACAGATATCATATACTGTTGCTCAGATGCTATGGTTTATGTCTAGGTTTTGTTTTGGTTTGTTTTGTTTTTGTCTTTTTGAGACAGGTTCTCTCTATGAAGTTCAGGCTGGCCTTAAACTCAGTTTTGCAGCCCTGGCTGGTCTCGAACTTGCACTGATCCTCCTGCCCCAGCCTCCCAAGTGCTGGGATTACAGGCGTGCTGATTTATGTCTAGTTGTCCTCCCAAAGCCACAAGCAGTCATTGGCGGGGACTTCTATCCATTGAGACTTAACGCATGAGTCACTGGGATTATGTCATTTAGTACTGATCTAGAGTTTCAGACTTGATCCACAATCCCTGGGATTATGTGTTTTAAGTACTTCTGGGATTATGGGTATAGTCTAAGGCAGATAGGCTGAAATGGAGAGTCTGAATGTAGTATAAAGAGAGACAGACTGGCACTGTTGCTCTGCTGCCCTGTTTGGTTGGCTTTTTCTGTCACAATTGCTGCTGTTGCACCGCCATGAACTGGATGCCCTCTGCCATGTGCCACTCAGCCTTGGGCCAGCCAAAGATGGACTGAAACCTCCAGTAACTGAGAGCTAAATAAACCTTTCCTTCCTTCATTATGACTGTTGGGTATTTGTTCCAAGAAAAAAAGTAACTAAAATATCATGGAAAAGTACATTTTATAAAGTTATTATCTTATCTAGTAACACACAATTTTACTTGCAAAGAATAAGAATAACAGGACTTAGGGATCTAGAATACTTCAATAATGTATTAATAAAGGTCTCATAATAGTATGTTTGAAGGTAAATTTGAATGATTTATTCAAAATTAAACTTAAAACTATTTTCCAATCAAATTACAATGGATTGTAACCCACCACTGAATTCACTGCTAAACCCAGCAGCTTCGTGTATACACCTTTCCAAGGATACTTTAGTATATAGCTATATCTCCAGATCAAATTGATTTTGGTGCTGATAAAGAAGTATTAGGAAAAAATTACTATCTATTGTGGAGAGATCAGGTATGTTCCAGTAATTACCTATGGCTTTCAACAGAGCCCCTAACACATGCTGCACTATCAAGGTCAAAACATGAGAAATGGCAAAGTTGAGAAAGTCTGCGCTGAGAAATTCTTTCCTCAGCAATTGTACTATAGACACCATGTAGCTCCAACTAGTTGACCGGGTTCTCATCTTCCGCAGGGCTGCTGGTTCTCGAAGCTCCATGACTCTTCCTTAAGCTGGTGGTCACCATTTTGACTGATTTTACAGAAGGACGCTGTATGAGTCTTCCTGGCCTTGATGGGAGTCAAACCCAGAGGTTCACGAAGTGAAGGAGAGTACATTGATTTCCGGTCACTGTTTCAGAGGTTCTGGCTCCTGCGTGGCTGGCCCCACGGCAGACTCGTCCTGGTGGAAGGCCTGGTGAGGAGCATTGCAAGCAGGCAGTAAGAGGCGAAGAAACAAGAAACACCACAGAGGGGAGGGCTGGGGACAGGAAATGCCGCCCAAAGGCTCAACCTCCATGACCTGCATCTTCCACGTGAACCCGACGTCTTAACAGAAGTTAGCCACACAAGAACTCACCTCCTCATGAATAGTTCCAGGTGCATCACCACAGAACACACAGGACATGCGGGACACTTTCGATGTAACCTTCAACCCAGTCATTCATGGATGGCCTCATCACCCCATTCCAGAAGATTTTTTTTAACATGGCTGATTTTCTTCATCCAAAACATGAGAATCATGGATAATGTCTTAGATAATTCCAAGTTTCATGATTACATAAGCAGCCCATGAAAACTTATTATAAAGACAGATGTTATTGGAATATACAATTTCTTTTATTCTCTGGTGATGAATTTTAAAAGGTTAAGAAAAAGGGAATAATTGTTGGAGGCAAATCCCTTCTACTAAATTCGTTTTCGTTCTGTGTCTCTGGAGAACCGGAGTGCACTAATGAACGCATATTCCTTCATTAATGGGTGGTCCCCCGGTACTTTATGATGGTCTTTAATGCTCTACAGATAACGAGCCAACATTTCAACACCTCCTTAAGGAGAGGGGAAGGACAAAAATTTCATAAATTGCACTTCGTGCGCCATGCAGGAAGCATGTGGCCATGTCAGGAAAGAGCCTTTACACAGGTAACAAGGGCAGAACACAGCCTGCAGGGCTCAGGCACAGGCAGGCAGGCAGGAGGCAGCGGGCACAAGGGTGGTGTTCGGTTCCTATTTGACGTCAAAGCCTAGCAAAATGTTGCCACCTGTGACCTGGGCTATCTACCCCTTGACAGTGCCTAGATGGAAATGCAGCTTCCTTTCTTTCTTTGTATAATTTAAAAAACATTTTACGTAGTGTGGTAGACTACAGGCATGCCAAGCAATAAAATATTCTGGAATAATAAAAGATTTTCCTAACATGTTTTATCTCCACTTGAGGTCACCAGTTGGATAAAAACAAAATAGAACTAAAATGATATTAATATTATTTTTAACATCCTAAAACCGGAAGCTATTTCACTGCTTGTGTTAATGTGCTTCCAAATGTATGTAGTTACTCTAGGCTCTTGCAGCTCAGAAAAAGTCATTTGATATTCAATAATAATAATCACTAAAATCAAGGTGTGCATGCGATTCTTTCCTCACTAATAAAAAATGTTGCTATTGCACATTCAGATATTAAAAATATTAACTAAATATTAAAATATTGTAAGAAACCTGCTTAATGTTAAAATGCATGCTCCAGGATGTACTTGGATTTTCAATGCCATCTGACAAAAATCAGATAGAATTATCTCACAGAGCATTTTTGTTCAATACTGCACTCAATAACTAGCAACAGCTAAACTATAAAAAACAATGTTTTTTTCCATAGAAACCCAAAGTTGGAGCGGGGCGTGGTGGCTCATGCCTGTAATCCCAGCACTCGGGAGGCTGAGGCAGGAGGATCGGTTCGAGTTCGAGACCAGCCTGGGCTACAAAAGTGAGCTCAAGGCCAGCCTCAACTGCATAGTGAGACCCTGTCTCAAAAAGACAAAAACAAACAAACAAACAAACAAAACCCAAAGTTGGTTATGTTCATTTGTTCTTTAGGCCACAAAGAAAACATGTCTTTATTAAACGTGATTTTTTTGTTATTGCTTTTACATCCATAATTCAAAAGTAAATTCAAGCGAATAGTCAAGACAGAGACTTTTTGGTAGAATTTATGACAAGCTTTTCTAATATTGGTATGCATTAGTACACATTTCTACATTTTTAATACAGGGAGAGTGTGTCCATGTGGACAAAGTCAGAGTATAGAAAGTGACAACCTTAAAAATGTATATTAAAATGTTTAAGTACAAGTTCCATAGAATTTCCTTTATACAGTGTAGAATTCTATTTCTTTAACTTAGTTTACAGCTCAGTATGAGATTACCTTCACTATTACTTTCATTCTACGTAACATTTTTTCACTTGTTTTTTTCAGGACCAGGGATTAAACGCGGGTCCTTGCGTTTGCCAGGCAAGTGCTCATTCTACTGAGCTATCTCCCCAGCCTCTATTTTTCGCTTTTAAAAGAAGCTACCTGAGCTCATCATTTTGAAAACCAATAACCATTGTACATTAAAATTCTTTGCCCTTCATCATATGCTATTATTTTAATAGTTAACACATTCAGTTTTATTTCTGTTCAATTACACATATATTTATCTGCTTTCTATACTATATCATAATTGGACAAAGCTGGTTTTGCCTACCTAAGATTCAAAATCAAACCCATAAACATATGGACAACCCATCTATAGTGTATTTTAATTTCTCTGTATATGATTGTGTAAAAGGTATTTTAATACTATAAACATTTAGTCCGTATTTCTGTAAGTAAAGGACACTGTCCACGTGTTCTCTTTGTATAAGACCAATGTTAGTGACTTCTCCTCATGGCTTGATATTTCTCTTACTTGGATGATATCTGAAATTTAGCCACATAATAAGTTAGTCATGCTCAGTTACAGTGAAAATTTGTGAGGAAAAAAATGAATATTTCAAAAAATTTACATGAAGTGATCTCTACTAAGACCTTGGTAGATTACTGAGGAAAATGAAAGATAAATACTCCAAAAGCATTGTTGCATGCACTTCATAAATGCTATCCTGATTGGGTGAGGCTGGGGACAATGCTGTGACAACCCTCAGGAACTTCTTCTCTCCAGACCTGCTCCTCATTCCTGTGTTATTATGCATTTGACACTACAGCTCATTTGTTATCTAGAAAAATTTACAGGTACAGAGGTCATTCAAACTTTTAAGTAAGTTACTCTCAAAAACTTTTCAAAAGGAAAGCAATGTCGAAAGAAAATATCTGGCATTTGACCTTAATATTATTATAGGTCACAGAGGCATATGAAATCATTTAAAATCACCAGTGCGCTCTGACAAACTGTCAGGAAATCTTGGTTGTGAATATAAAATTAGTATTTTAGGTTATGTGCACATTTTGATTAAAATGGCCCTTTGAATCTAACATACAAGTCACAATACAGAATGCTTTCTATCCGTGTGTCTTCCTTACTTACATTTATAGGATTATCACTATGATAAAATTTTGTTTTTTGTTATTAACACAACAACCCAGTATCTGTCCAATGCACTAAAATTTTAGGTGAACTGTCATAAGAAATAAAGGCTTTCGAGGGTTCACATTGGGATTCAGGCTTATTTACTTTTCAGGACATGGAGTTGGGCACTTTCATATTGCCACAGTGGAGACTTTCTGTTTGAGGCAACCTATAAACACAGCCCTGATGTGACAATCGTCTAACGAACCGGAAGCATCACATATACTGAGCACTCCCTGTCACGGCTGTTATGGCTTGCTTCTTGTTGTCCCCTCAAGGTCCCACGCAGCCAGTGTGCAACACCTAGAGTTTGCGATCAGCTCTTGATTGGCTTCCGGGATTGTGGGTGTGAGTGCCGCACCCGCTGTGGTGTGCGCGTCTTCTGCATTGCCATGTAAGGAGGGGGAGAAAGACGCCTTTGCTGCCGCGGCTGCTGCTGCTCCGCCCTTTGCTCTTTGTTGTTTTCCACCACCATGAATACCCGTCTTCTGCCATGTGCCCCACTGCCTTGGATCCAGCTGCGTATGGACTAAAAGCTCCACTGACTGTAAGCTAAATAACCCTTTTCTTCCTTAACTTAGGGTGTCAGGCATTTTGTTCCACCAGGGAGAGAAAAGTAACTGAGGCGAATATCAACTTGCAAAATTTTACCCTATACCTCCATACCTATACAACTTCATATCAGTGTACCTATTATCTATGTATTAATAAATAGCACCCAGAGTCCCAAGTATAGCTTTATTAATCTCTCACTATTAGTGAGAGAATGACAATGGTTGCAATAGCTGAACTGCCCTGCAAGCGCTGCAAGTCCATAGCAGCCCGACTCTTACTTGTGACAAAGAAAATGAGTCCACACAGACATTGGAAAATGGTTTCTGGTGAGTGACAACAGCTATAGTTAAAAACCACTGATTATTTCAGCTTTTACACTAGGGTAATCTGAGAAACAAATCTGATGACAACAGCATGTAACATAACAACCGCTGTTAATTTTCTATTCCTATTTTGAAACTGCACCATTTTTATTATTTTAAGTTGCTTTGTTACTATCTTTGTTCTTCTTATTTGTTCTTGACTTTCTCTTCTTTAAAATAAAAAATAAACCAGGCGTAGTGGCTCATGCCTGTAATCCCAGCACTTGGGAGGCTCAGGCAGGAGGATTGGTGTGAGTTCGAGACCAGCCTGGGCTATGAAAGTTAGCCCAATGTCAGCCTCAACTGCATAGCAAGACCCTGTCTCAAAAAGACAAAAAAAAAATTAAATTAAATTAAAAAACACTGATCGCTCATGCTTTCAACTCTGATGTTCTTTATGCATAAATTTATTTGTGCAAAACCTATTTATTTTCAAAGAACATCAGGTACAATATTTGTAAGTACTTGCTTATACTAACTTTGTGCATCATAAAAGTTCTCAGACAGCAATCACAGAAAATTCTTGACCATGTTTGTGTCTATATCTAGAATAGATTTGCCGATCACCCTGAATGGAGAGGCACAACCTCACAGAGGTGACCGAGTTCGTCCTGCGGGGCGTCACAGATCGTCCGGAGCTGCAGGCTCCACTGTTCGTGCTCTTCCTCGTCATCTACCTGACCTCGCTGGTGGCCAACCTGGGCATGATCGTCCTCACCCAGGTGGACTCCCGGCTGCACACACCCATGTACTTCTTCCTCAGACACCTGGCTCTCACTGATCTTGGTTACTCTACAGCTGTGTGGCCCAAAATGCTGGTCAATTTTATAGTGAATCAAAGTACAATCTCCTATAATTTGTGTGCCGTACAGATGGCTTTCTTTCTAGTTTTCATTGTTAGTGAGCTTTTCATTCTGTCTGCGATGTCCTATGACCGCTACGTGGCCATCTGTAACCCTCTGTTTTACACTGTGATCATGTCTAAGAAGGTATGCCATAGCCTCGTTGTGATTCCCTATCTCTACTGCGCATTCGTGTCTCTTCTGGTCACCCTGAAGATTTTCTTTTCATCTTTCTGTGGGCACAATGTCATCAGTCATTTCTACTGTGACAGTGTCCCCCTGTTATCTTTGCTCTGTTCAAACACCCATGAAATTGAACTGATAATTCTGGTTTTAGCAGCTTTGGATTTGATTTCCTCCCTTCTGGTGGTCCTCGTGTCCTACCTGTTCATCCTCATAGCCATTCTCAGGATGAACTCCACAGAAGGCAGGCGCAAAGCCTTCTCCACCTGTGGGTCCCACCTGACCGTGGTCACCGTGTTCTACGGGACATTGATATTTATGTACGTGCAACCCAGGGCCAGTCACTCCAGTGACACTGAAAAAGTGGCTTCCATATTTTACACCCTTGTCATTCCCATGCTGAATCCTTTAATCTACAGCTTGCGGAACAAAGACGTAAAATGTGCCCTTCAAAGGAACTGGAATATCTTATGCTCTACTTTTTTAGGCTTTTATAAGACGTGATTCTCATGAATTAATTCATATGTATGAGCCTTTGCTATGTTTTCTCAAGACGACAAGCAACTAAAAAAGTAACTAAGTAAGTGTTTAAAAAATAAAAGCATGGTGACTAGAAAAATGTATGAAATGTATTTCCTTCTACAAGCCTGTCCATTGAGTGAGTCTCCTTCATTAAATCAAGAGCAAATTAGTAACTATTTTCGGAGTTCCAAGTGTTTCCTAAGTTGCATTTTAACTACACTTAGAATAATGACATTAACTCACTTTCACTTGCCAGTGAAAAGATACAGGATTCCCTGAGTACAATACAACCATAGAGCAGTACAGACTCATTCAGCATTTCCTATTACCACACACTGTGTGTCATTTGGATTCAACATTCTCCTTTGAGATAAAAGCTCCAGATTTTATCATTGCATATTTTTAATACATTGAAATATCACACTGAACTCTACAATGTGTGCAATACATGGCATTCAAACATATTACATGTATACATATTATTTTAACTCCAAGTAATGTTATATTGGATGTACTTTAGAATTTGATTGGTTTATGCTCTGTCAAGAATTTTACTTATGAGATATTTGTCTGTGGTTTTGTTGCTCCTTTCTTATTTTTGTCTTGTCTGATTTCACCATCAGGGTAATTTAACACATATAACAAATTTAGGAAAAAAATTTCTCACTTCCAATTTTCTTGTAGTAGTTTGGGAAGAAATTATATTCCTTCTTCTAAGAAAATTTGGTGGAATCCAAATGAAAGCATCTGACCCTGAGCATTTTCTGTTCAGAAAATTTATTACTGATTCAATATTATTACTAATATCTGCTCTGTGCAGGTTTTCTAGTTATTCATTAGTCAGATTTTGCAAGTTATACATGTGCAGTAACTCCTTAATACCTTCTAGAGATTTGGGTTTATTAGAATATGCTGTTTTTTTGTTGTTTTTTTTTTTTTTTTTTTTCAGGACCAGGGCTCAAGCTCACGACCTTGCACTTGCCAGGCAGGCACTTGTGCCTCGGAGCTATCTCTCCAGCCCCAGAATATGCTGTCTGTCAAAGTCCTTAATAATCTTTTTCATTTTGGGGGCATCAGTTATAATATTAACCTACTTTTTCTCATTTTATTAATTGAATCTTCTCACTTATTTTCAAGGAGGTTTTACTCCAGGAACACAAGGATGGTTCAACATACACAAATCTATAAACACAGTACAGCCCATCAACAAAACATGAGGAAAAAAACATATGGTTACGTCAAAGATGCAAAAATATTAGATAAAATTCAACATGGATTCACATAAAAACTATAGACTCAGATGTTAGAATGGAGAAATGAATTCAGCAAAGTTATAGAATACAAAATCAATGTACAAAACTCTGTAATAGTGGCATGAACCAATAATGAACTTACTTAAAAAAAATCATGAAAAGTTTTGAATAAAATATCCCCCAAAAGTAAAACTGATGTAAATAATGAACTTGGAAGGTTCAATCCCCGGCACCACATGCTGCGCCAGCCCTGCCCTGAGGGCAGGCTGAGCGGGCCATAAAAATAAATAAACAAACAAACAAAAGTTCTGAAACAAGAAAAAATAAATAAAAAATTCTTTAAAAAAAAAAAAGAGCGAGTTGTCCAACTTCATGACACGGACTAAAAGTAGAGGAAATCACTGTGTCAAAAATACACTGGGCCACTTGCTTCACCACAACATTTTTCACAATAGCTAAGCAAGGGAAACACCTGGGGTGTGCAGAGCCACGGAACATACGCACAGGACAGTATTATGCAACCATGAAAAAGAAGGAAATCCTGGCATTTCTTAAAACATAGCAGCAAATACGACCAATTATGCTTTTAGAACCTAAGGAAAAAGTCACATTCTTGTAATAGCTCTAGATTAACTATGAAACAAACATGAAAGGAAATCATGGGCACTGATTGTTTGAAAAAGAAACAAACATGAAAGGAAATCATGGGCACTGATTGTTTCAAAAAGATGTTCATCTCCTAAGGTACTATTTGTATTAATTGCCTGTCATACATCCAAACACATTCTTGATAAATGAAGGTGACTACGGAATGATGTGTGGTATATTTCTGTAGGGTTGACCATGCATTTATTCATGCACTGGGCCAAGGACTCCTTTTTAGTAATTTCAGGTTATTGGTAACTGAATGTGAATGAAGCCACATTAGTGGCTTTCTATGTTAGTGGTCCTGGCTGATTTTCTATTCCATGAGGCCACTGTCCCGGTGGAATATTTGGAGGTTAATTAACAGTTACACAAGTCACTCTCCCTTAGGTGATTAGGTGCAATTTGCTTATCCACAAATCACATGTAACCTTCAATAGAGTGAGTCTCAAAGATGTAAAAGAAGGCCTCAATGGGTTCTGCAGCAAGCTGTCATAATTAACCCAAGAGGAGGCCAAAGCAGAGCTCCAGTAAAGTGAGTAGGAACATCGATTCTTAATAATTTCTAAGACCACATAGTTTAAAGTGTATTGTGGCCACAGATCTGGGGGGGTGGGTCTTCAAATGAACAGAGCTATTTCTGCCTTTGGAATACAGCTATTGTCTGCCCAAGGGTTACAGGTCAGGATACACCTGTCGTTCACTTCCCAAAGCTCTGTGTTGTTCATTATTTACACCAGCTTGTTGCCTCGTGCATGTGATTGACTAGGACTTTGTCATTATTTCTCTGATGTTTCTTCTCTTCCACTCCCATCTCCTGTCTCTTCAGAGTGTCCTCCATGAAGAGGTGTCCTGTTCATCCGCAGATAAGATTATGGATACGAGTGCTGAGCTAGATGTCCAGACTATTCTTTATTTCTTTCTTCTAAAATTGATTTACTTACCCATGAGACAAGGACGCCCTGAATGGTTAGGGTCCCCAGGTTAAGTGCAACCTTACAGTTCTGCCTCAGGCTCCCTCCAGGCTGCGATTTCAGAAACAGACCAAAGCATTCAGTCTGAGATTACAGTCTCTAGGTAGAATGACACTACTTGAACCCTGCCTTTATGGCTAATAATGTAAGAGAGCCTTGTTAATTGACCCACTTCTAGGAGCCTGTTTCACTGGTTTTTAATGAGTCTGTTATTACTACCTGCTTCCTGGTATATTGTGTGCATCATATTAGTATTTGTAAACAGGCTTATGAAATTGCCTGGCAATCAATGTAAATGCTTTAGTTGTAGAAACACATGAAAGCAGGGTAAAAGTTGTGAACTCATACCATCTGGTCCAGTCCTCTTCTGTAGACAGGAGATCTTTGAGACTGCCTGGAGTGTTGATTCAACCTGAAAAATGGGCATATGTGGCAAAGAAAGGCAACGATACTGGCAGCACTGAAAATGGTGATAGTCGAGTCCTGGATTTTAGGATCAGTAAATAGGCTGATCTGCATTGAAGGAATTATTCAACGGGAGTTTTCAGTCTTCCTACTCTTGTTTCTTTAAACAGACATGATGGCTAACATTAAGATAAGATATTCCTTGTTTGGATGCAGATGTCTGTTCCACACATTCCATGAAACATTTAAAAAGCCCAGAGAAAACATAGTTCTTTTGATGCATTGAGATAACTTGAGCTCTAGGGGAAAACGTGTTTACTTCTTCTGGGAAAATTCACAGAAGGAGAATGGCCGGGAGAAATGTGACCTCTAATCTTATATTCTCAGCAATCTCCACATTGGTTTCCACAGTGCTGGCACCACACGGCACTTCCACCAACAGTGGAAAAGGGCTCCCTTTTCTCCATAAATCTGCCAGCATTCGCTGTCTGTTGATTTCCTCGTGATAGCCATCTGTTCTGAGCTGAGAAGGGATTCCAGGGTACGTTTAATTTGCATTCCTCCAGTGGCCTATGCTGTTTAACGTTTCTTTATATATTTATTTGACATTTGTATTTCTTTACCTTAGAAGAGAATATTCTTCATAGAAGTGAAATAAATCAGACTCACATGTGTAACTGTTGTATTGTCTCCCTAATGTCAGAAACTGAAAGAGTAAGAACTAAAATAGACAATAAATAATTATGAAGGGAAAAGAAGTTTCTCAAAATGAAAGGACAATTGGGATAAGGAAAAAGACAAATAAGGGAAAAGTAAATAATCTGTGTTGTTAGGCTGTGGTGATGCACGCCTGTAGTCCCAGCACGTGGGAGGCTGAAGCAGGAGGATCAGTGCAAGTTCGAGGCCAAGCCTGGGCTACAAAATGTGAGCTCAAAGCCAGCCTGAATTACATAGCAAGATCTTGTCTCAAAAAAAAAAAAAATGTGTGTGTGTCTGTGCATGTGTGTGTATGTGTGTGTGTGTATTTATAATACTTATATATGTAGTATTTATACATGTGTAATATTTATATGTACTATATATGCAATATTTATATATATGAGAGATAAAATAATTGCAATGCTAATTTATTACTTCATTAAAAAATGGTTTTTGCTTATATCATTTGATTAATTTTGCGTGCTTATACCTTACTAGCTCATCAATTGTTTTGAAGGCAACAGTGTGCAATATATTAACCATTAATCTCCTATTACTGTGTTTTGAAATTCAGGTTTCATTGTTTTCATCACCTTTTCTCTTTAAAATGAAAAATTTTGAAAGTAAATGAAGTAGTATTTAGCAGTATCTGCATGAAAACAACCACTCTGAAATCCCTTGCATTTAAGGGCTTGTTTGTTTGTTTTGTATTTTAGGGAAGGGTCTACAGGGTGTTCAGGGTCCCACTACTAGATTGGATGCTAGTGATCTGCCTGTTTGTAGTCTCCCAAGAGTTGGGATAGCACGCCCAGTGTCATTTGCCACCTCAGTGCGCTGCATGGCCCAGGCCGGGAGGGCAAACGTGGCTGGAACCCCCGGCCCCTGAGCCTTCTTACAGGCACTTTAATCTGCTGAGCTTATTTGGTCTGCCCAAATTTAAGGTTTCACTGAAAGTGAGCACAGTTCTGTGTGACACTGGTCTGACGGGAAGCGGGAGTACCTGCTTAGTATTTGAGACGAAGACTTCTCTATGTCATATACACCATATGGCAAATTCTCTGAGGTGATGTTTCATATATAAATGATGTTGATTTTATCTTTATACAGATGGCCAAGACGAGCCATAAGCAGAACCTCAATCATTCCGCGGAGGCTCAGGTTACCGAATTTATTATCTTGGGGATCACAGAAAACCCTCACCTCCAGCTGCCACTCTTTGGAATCTTCCTCATCATCTACTTGGTCACGGTGATGGGCAATCTGGGCATAGTCACTCTGACCCATTTGGACTCTAAGCTCCGCAATCCCATGTATTTTTTCCTTAGACATCTATCAATAACTGATCTTGGGTATTCCACTTCCATTGGCCCAAAGATGATGGTAAATTTTGTAGCACACAAGAATACCATTTCCTATAGTGGCTGTGCCACCCAGCTGGCATTCTTTGAGATTTTCATCATTACCGAACTGTTCATCCTCTCGGCTATGGCCTACGATCGCTACGTAGCCATCTGTAGGCCTCTCACGTACGCGACCATCATGGCAAACAAAGTGTGCTGGACTCTCGTTCTGGTTCCCTACCTCTACAGCATCTTCGTGTCTCTCCTGCTCACAGTGAAGTTGTTCACATTGTCCTTCTGTGGCTCTAACATCATCAGGTACTTTTACTGCGACTGTCTCCCTCTGATAGCCATGCTCTGCTCCGACACGCGTGAATTAGAACTGATTATCTTGATCTTCTCCGGCTGCAACTTGCTGTCCTCATTTCTAATCGTTCTCATATCTTACACATTTATTTTGGTGGCCATTGTTAGAATGAGTTCCAAGGAGGGGAGGTACAAAGCCTTCTCCACCTGCAGCTCCCACCTGACAGTGGTGTTGGTGTTCTATGGCACACTGCTGTCCATATACCTGCAGCCCAAGTCCAGCCACGCTTTCCATGCGGACAAAATAGCCTCGGTGTTTTATACCTTGGTGATCCCGATGCTGAATCCATTAATCTACAGCCTGCGCAACAAGGAAGTCAAAGATGCCCTAAAGAGAACCTTGACTCGTGGATTCTGAATTCCCACCTAGTATTCAGGGTCAGGTTTGTTTAATGCTCTGTTGTTGCTGAACTTCAGAATCAACAAGTGGAAATTCCGTCTCATTTTGTTTTGGTTTTTATCAGGACAAAATGCTTCATATGTCAAAGCAAGCTTTTTCACCTAGGTACAAGGAATAAATATGGAATTCAGGGAACATAAGCTATCAGCAATATTGAAGATTATGTGGGAATTTTTATTACTTACATAGCAGAAAAATCATACAGAAGTTTTGGTTGAACTTGGACTTACAGACAAGAAAAAATCACTATTTATTTATGTTTACTTTATGGAAAAATAAAACAAAATAATACAAGAATAACAGTGAATATATTGTAGAATGTTATGTTTAAATGAGTTTCTAAGTGTATAGGTACAAATGATTCTCCAAGCAATATTAGCACAAACTTTCTTTTCAATGAACAAAGAGGAAGTAGTATAACTTTTGCTTTTTAACCCTCCTCTCCCCTTTTCCCCACCATGAGTCATCTATCTTTTTGAGTAATTTCTTCCCATTTCATAATATCTATGGTATATTCAGTACCTTATTTGCCCTTTTAGGTTCTTACACCAGGTGGCTCTTAAAGAGTTGAAAGGGAGTAAAATCAATCATAGAACATAGAATTAGTAAGAGGTCATCTATAATAGTTCGTGGGTGTTAAACATACAAAATATTACAAGATGAGGAATGTGTTCAGTACGGTGGATTCAAATAACTTAATATGTTACAACACAACACAAAAAATTTTTTCAAAGGTTTATTCTACGTATGAAATAAGGAATACCACCTTAGAATGACCGACAAATTAAGTTAATGTTTTTGTATCTCGGTGATAGGGGAGATATCTAGAAAATTTTTTTCATTAGACCAAAGCAAAACATTGTTGGACAATTCTGCATTTGGTTTCACAGACTGTCATGTTCTAGTGAGCTTCGGATTTTGTTTGCTTCATGACACACTGACTTATGACTGAAAACCTCAAACTAAAATAATGATAATAATAATAATCATAATCATAATCTGAACATGTCCTAGAATGACGCTAGTATTTTTTAAATATGAAATTGGATGATATGGATTCAACATGGAAGAGTTCATGGCAATTTTATCCTGACTCTCTTTTGTCTCCACTGTGAGTTTACAAGCAGGGCCCAGGGAGACGGAGCCGGCACAGGGCTTCCCCCACGCAGAGGCTTCTCCAGAGCGACACCATGTGGGATCTTTGCCGTGAGCCCTTCCATTCTTATGTCACGGCTTCTAATTATAAGAAGACCTGCTCTTCCTTGATGGAATTTTCTATGTCCAAATTTTCATCATGGAGCAGATAGCCATTCTCAACTTAAGATATAATTAAACAAAAACCAGAAAATATTCTAATTATTATTTAGATCAACCCCCCCCCAAAACTGTGATGGGTCCCATCGTGGGACTTTCGGAAGACAGTAAGCTCATGGTGGTGCCATACTCATCGCTGGAACGATCCATGCATAATTTCATAGCTGAATGTGATGTAAGGAGCGAGGGCCACGTTGGAGGTGGAGATTCCCTGGCTTCCTGCTGTGGCTGTGCTGCAGGGTGTGTTCCCTGCTCCCTCTAGTTCTCCATTCACTTGGTGTAAGCTGCAGTCCTCCACGGGGGCCCGTGAACCATGCGTCTTTGCCTCACAGCCCGATAAACACAGTCTGAGCTCTCCAATACCATGGTCACACATGTGCCTCTCCTTCTTCAATTGGGTGTGTCAAATATTTTGTTGTCTTAGCAATGGGAAGTTGAAAATACTATTCGATAATCACCCTCATTATTCACCTCTTAAATATATGCCGCAAAGTTAAGATGAAACGTAAGTTTTAAAAGCTTGTTTTAAATGACATGTAAAAAACAAATTACACATAAAGATCAAATAAAGTATGCATAACATTTGAATAGTAAATGTAACAACCATTATCAGAGGTGACTGTTCCTATGGAGAGTATGCCCAGTTCTATTCTCATATACACCATGAAGTCCCTCATATATATCACTAGCTGTTTCTGTTAAATGCCTACAGTACCTAAGGTCATGCATTATTTGAAAAAACACTAGATGGAAGGAAAGGAATTGCAATGTGTGTGTGTGTGTGTGTGTGTGTGTGTGTGTGTGTGCGTGTGTGTGTGTGTGTGCATGCACACCTGTGTGTGTTGGGTAGCAAACAGAGGTTGCAGGAACAAGATAAGATTGTGACTGAAGGCCATGGTATAATGGATATATTGTGGTGAGCATAGTTGTATGTAACGAAGTTGTTTTTTGCACATGCACAGAAGTTTCAGTTTGTTGAGAACTCATACGATGCAGCGGAGCTGAGTGGCAGGAAACAGAATGACTGCAGCTTTCTTACAGAATGGCTGCATTTGGGTGACGATTTCTGCTTCACTATGTCAAGAAGAAAACAGCAAGCAACTAACCCTAGGAAAGTGACTAGCCCAAAGGCCTGTGATGGAATGATGAAGAGCAGGTGCAGCACCTTCAGTAGTCGGCAAAATGAAGTTAGCACAGTGGGAAGAAACCACCTCCCAACCCCCACGTGGGAACAACACTGCAACCTTGCAATTCCATGACAAAGGCACACAGATGAAAAGTTCAAGTCCACCCTTTGCAAGTTAGTGATGGTGTGTCCCAAAGTAAAAATGAAAAGGTCTATACAATTGTATTTCACCAGCAAAGCACTGGTCTATTATGACTGAAGCACTGTGTTCAATCCCTAGCATTGCAAATATTATTGTTAATTTACTAAAAAAAAAAAAGAAATTGCAAAGTATCAAACTGATACCAATTGCCAGTTACTGTTAGCAGTACTTGAAATCATCATGCATTGCTAACTGGCTTTTTCAATAATAGGTTGACAATTTTAAATGCTACTACATATATAACTAACTCAGGGTTCAAGAATTTGATTCTCTGATTTTTATTTCTCGGAAATGAAAATATGCTCTGAAAATAGTATGTGCATGTCCGTGTCCCCGACAGTTTTATTCAGAATGGTAAGAGATGAAACTACTTTATTATTCAATGAAAACTACGAGATGAATTTTGATACATTTACACACCTGACAACACTTAGCAATAACACGCAGTGAACTACACATACACAAAGCACCTTGGAATACCAAGTTTCTTGGTAATACTAACTAAAAATATCAATAATACTACTATGATACTAACTGAATTATTAACTGATAATATCTCATCGTATCTTTTTTCTTTATCAAGTTCTAAAGCAAGTTAAATAATACATCCTAAGAAGAACCACCAGATGTGTGATCTAGGATATGGTCTGGGAAATTTAATGAAGAGAAACACTGGAAAACATTTTAGTATCATGGAAATACTCTCTTAATTTGGAGCAGAAATAAAAATTTGGAAATATCAAACATGCATATGAAGAATCTTAAACTGCAGTCTATTATTATTTTAGTAAGAAGCCAAGTAATAAAATCATTTGTTTATTTGTCCAGGTTTCTAAATAGTCATTGCTAAATAAAAAGGATATATTTGTGGCCGGGAAAATAACTCAGTGGAATAATTGCTTGACTGGCAAGCAAAAAGTCCTGAATTCTATTGCAGGTATCAGAAAAAATAAAAAGATATAATTATAATGTTCTGTGATTATGCTGATCTTTTATGTTGTGTACTGTGATTAGGATGGTTTATATCCCTCATAGCGTGTGTGTGTGTGTGTGTGTGTGTGTGTGTGTGTGTGTGTGTGGCAAGTAACTATCATAAACTGCAGATAACTGAGGTCATTATGCTGGGCACGAGGTCTTCAGAATATACTCATCCCCTGTTAGTAAATCTTTGCTTGCTTTTTGGGGCAGGGTCTGGCTAGGTGGGTCAGGCTGGCCTTGAACTCACAGTGAACCTCTCACCTCAGCCTCCAAAGTGCTGGGATTCTAGGCATGTGCCCCCAAGCCTGGCTTTGTTGCTATATCTTTGCACTCTTGACATTTCTAAATTAATTCCACCTATCTCTAGTATTCTGCAACTATTACTCCACTATCTGATTTAGAGGTTACTTTTTGTGATTCTACCTAAGAGTGTGACCATGTAATGAAACATGACATTTTAAATATTAGTTTGTTTCCTTGTCAAGAGGTTCCTCAGATTTCTCTATGATCTATGTAAACAAAAGTTTAAACTAACACAGGATCATTTACTTACAAATGGATGACTTAGTACATTTGTAACCGTATGCTTTCCAGAGTCACATTGCATTTAATAATGACCTTATAAAGATTTTTATTTGTATAATTTCAAGACTTCTTTTACTTCTGCAGTATAGATTTCTAAGTAGAAGATTTTGCATAAATAAGAAATCACTTTTTAAGCATCCTTTGAGAGCTTGAGTCACTGAAAATAATTCTATTCCTCAGATGGTGGTACCTGGTAACACTGAAGCCAGCCAAGTTTCTGTGTCAGTTTCTTTCCAGTCCTTTTTACGAACTAAATCGAGCCCATTTTGATCCCCAGCCCTTTTGTGCCGGCCCCACCCCTGGGGCACACTGAGACAATTGAGACTGGACTTGGTGGTGCGTTCCTGTAATCCCAGCTCATGAGGACGTGAACAGGCGGATCGCTGCAGGTCTGATCTACTAGTGAGACCCTGAATACCCCCATGGATCCCCCTTCTCTCGAATACCAAAAAAAAAAAAAAAAAAAAAAAAAAAAAAAAAAAAAAAAAAAAAACATTGTTCCCAAATCTGCATGTTTAAATCCTAAAGCCTGCTCACTCAGATTGGAGCTGTATTTGGACACTGGACATTTAAAGAGGCGCATAAATTAAAATCAGTCACCTAGCTGCTCCCTGATCCAGGAACTCTTCTGACATTTATTATTTATTTACTTACTTACTTACTTATGAGAAAAACAATACTTCCATAGCAACGTGAAAGGAGATTGAAAATGGTCGATACATTGTGCACTGCTATAAATGAGTTGCTCCAAGTAGCAGACTTCAGCACTTGATGGCCCAAACAAGGTGTCCTTTCTGCTCCTCCTCCTCCTCCTGCCGAGAGCAGGAAGCACCAAGCTCATCGATGTCCTAAGCCACAGTGAAGCGAAGGCACAGCGAGAAGAGAACCATTGGAGAGGAGGGGGTAAAAGGCAGCACCCAGGCGCCCTTGCCTGGGACGTCTGGTTGTCAGGACTACCATGGTTTAAACTGTTCTCTCTGTGGAATTCTCTTATGACCACCACCAACACCTAATGCTCTTGGGCCGAGGATATAGCTCAGTGGCAACAAGGACCTGCCTGGAAAGTGCCAAGTCTCCAATTTGATCCCAGGTACCAAAATAAATAACAACTAATCGTTCTTCTCCTTTTATCTTTATTTCCTTTTTTCAAGTCCTAATGTGTCCCACCTAAGGAAACTGGGGCCTTTGGCATCATAGCCCTGAAGCCCCCCCATTCACATGCCCAAGACACTTAGGGAGTCGAGTGGGCAGGCCAGAGCAGCCAGCACTGCCCATCCAGATGAGTGTGAGACAGAGCTGGCATCAGCCATGTGCCCTGGGACACTTCCTGAGTTACCCCCACCCCGTCCAGTCTGCGGCCAGCTAACCATGGTATGAGCCAGTCCAGCCACGACTTCTGGACATTCTCAGTATCTTCTGACAACTTTTCTCTTGGCCCCGCTACCCCTGCTTTCCATCCTCTTCTGCTACACCGTATCAGTTAATTCCCTCCTTTCTATGAAATGTGGATTCATCCTATTTTATATGAATGTCTTATATCTCTAATTCTATGTGTGTACTTGCAAAAGAGTTTTAATTCTCCAAGAAGGTGACTTTTCCATTTACCTATTGCATCCTGTCCACACCACTTGTTACATATTTATATTAGATATTGCATGAAAAGAGCACAGATATCTAAAATATTGAGTACTGAAAAATATAGTTGCTTATCAAGAAATTTATAGGCCTCTTCTCTTATGAAAGCCATGTTTGAGTCCTTTTCTAGCATTTGTCTATACTCTTCTTCTCCTGAAATGGAAGTGTAGAGAAAAGATGAAAACAATATTTTTTCTTATATTGTTTTTAGAGATTATATCCATTTTATCACCTTCTTTGTACCAATCCTGGAAATAAGGAATACGACCTATCTGTTGACAAAGAAAAACAGGATAAATGAGGTCTTGCCAACAGAGATGACAGTGTTATTAAACCAGCCTTTATGGATACAGCTTCTCCTAATTTTGTGTCTAAGCCCCAAGATCCTAGCTCTTCACCATGACAGATTTTTCAGTAATGTGTCTAGCTGAGAACGAGATCCCTTGACAGATGCCCTGCACTTATCGCCTCCCTTAGACCTCAGGGAGCTGAGCTCAGTTCAGCAGTGCAGTCTTGGAACACACAGAAGAGCCTGTATGACCCCCTCCAGGGGACCTTGTGAAAGATCCAGCCCCTGGGGCATCCTCCTCCCATAGGGCCCAGAAAATGTGTAGATGAGGAGTTACCTGGGCCTCGGTTGCTGTCCAAGGCTTATGTAGCTAATCTGCTCTGCCTGATGCAGAGGTAGAATCTCTCTAAGAATCTGATTCTTCCACAGAGGTGAGTGGACAACCGTATATTTTACTTTTTTATAATGATCTTTCAAAATGCAAACCAGGTCTTAAATGAGCCATTCCACTGTGGTTTTATAAGACATTATAAATTGCACACAGTAGTCAAATAATATAAAATACTATTTATGATAGTGTTGATTTATAACTTTTTTTATGTTTTTAGAGATACAGAGTATCCTGTAGGACCCATGTACTTATATCTACAAATTAGGATTGTTTTTTTGTCTCATATGTTAAGCAGTGTTTATATCACTGCTGTAACAAATGGTTTGCTTTATGAAATTACTTATGTCTTAATTCACTGTAACTGTGAAAACTTTATCCTTCTCCCATTGCTGTTATGAAAGACAAATCAATATGCAAGTAGTACTTGATCTCAAAATTATTCCTTTTTATTAGATAGCACAACCATGGATTGCTGATTTTCTCAGGCAATTCATCTATTAAACATGGTGACATTAAGCCACATGTGTCAGGCAGCAGAGTGTCATCAAAGCAATCATCAAACATTTAAAGAAACCTCAGGTCGATGATAAAAATCTTTGTGTCAATCTTTAGGTTGAAAAATACCAAGATACAAACAGAAGGTACTTCTGAGAAGAGGCCTTGGTCTCCCTAAGCTACTGGAAGACCTCTCCTGTAACAGCCTATGTCACCAGCTTAGTAAGACAAGCTTTCCATGTATTTCCATGGAGAAAATAAAACACATTTTTTTAAAAAAATCTTTTTCTTGGTTTCCTCTACCCTAAATAACCTGAAATAAAATTTTGAAAGACAAATTAACTTTCTTTTCATTGTTCCTAAAGTAGAATTCTAAATTAGAGTACTGATCAGGTAGAAAAGATGAAGACTAAGAGGACCTATGAGAATATTTGCTTAACTGAGGATAAGTTTGCATGATAAAAGGATATTTGCTTAAAGACATGAAAACAGATGAAATAGACAAAAAGATCTCTCCTTCATGTTGACGTTACCAAGGATTTGAAAGAAGTCAGTTTTGACATTTGACTCCTTTAGTCTTTAATAAGTGCTCTGTGAACACCCAATGTGGAGTATGTTGGAAGCACTGCCTTCATTGCTTATTTTTAAATCATACTGTTATACTCAAAAGTCTCACAGACCTCCACAGAAGGGCAAAAAGGAGAAGCACTCATAGAAGCTCAGCTTTACTCACTCCTTGCTGACGATTCTTCTTTCTCTTGCAGAGCTCAGAGCCCACACATTAGGGACCGCTCAGGTGACACGGAGAGGACGTCAAGTTCCCTTTTAAGCATCTTCTTTCAATTTCTGCTTTCTCCAGTTTTATCTGCTTATCATTATATTTGAACAGAAATCCTGGGACAACCATCTAACTGGTGGTATGTTTTCATTTTTAAAAACTTCCTCTGATGCCCCAGTGTTGGGTTCTTCCAGTTTTATAAGTCATTGTGTTCCTAACTGCAGGAGAAATGGACTTACAGCTCCAAGCTGCTGGCATGCATCCCTCATCCTAATATTTCTCCATTATTTCCAGTTCACTTACAAGAGATAAATACTGAAAGACACGTTAGCCAACTCCGTTAATGTTCTACTTTATGATTAACTACACACTTAAGATGCTCCTTCCTGCAAATAAAAAATAATGTTTTAATATGTCTTTTGAACCTCCAAGCAGCACTGTTTTCACTTCCCAGTCCCTGGAATCCTGGACTTCCTACTTACGACTCATCAAAGAGTGTGCAAACTCCAATCACTTTAGGTGGCACTACAATGTCACCTTCTTAGAAAGGGCTCTTTCACATCCCCTGTGCTGCCCTCCAGGGCATTTTAATGCACTGTCCTGTGTAATTGACCCAGTGCAATTAATACACCAAGAATTCTCTTCCTCGAAGACTTTCTTTTTATAGACATTTGATTCTGTCTGTGGGACAAGTTTATGTGGTGATGAAGAAGCGATGACGTGAAGCTTCAAAGTCATTTGGTGTGGAGTAGGAACACCACAGAGACTTGAGTGACAGCTGAGCAAAGGAACACCAGAAACCAAAGGAAGAGCGACACTTATTGCCAGAGACCAACGTCCTATGTGCACCTGTGCAAGAAGTTAGTTGGATCTCTTAACTCTAACTTTTCACATTGTTCTTCTTTTTTTTCATTGTTTTATGGTCCTAGAATTTTTATATTTTTATGTTAATAATACAATTTTCACCACTATAATATCGCAAGAGATTAAAAAGGAATCATAAAGTCTGTAAAACAGAGCTGAGTACACTGAAGTATGTATTTTTGTCTTAGCTAATAAAATTAAAAATAAGAATGAAACAGTTTACAGGAGAACATTAATCCAAAATTAAAGGAAACCTCATCCCAGAATTCCCAAAGACCTCTGATGAATCTGCCCAAATACAATACTTCAATTTTGTAACTCTTTCCTGTCTTCTCTAAACAGATGCAACTCTAAAGCACATGGCTCGAGATAACATGACAGAGATGACTGAGTTCGTTCTCATAGGGGTCTCCGATCGTCCCGAGCTGCAGGTTCCCCTCTTCCTCATTTTCCTGGCCATCTACGGGCTGACCGCGGCCGGGAACCTGGGCATCATCACCCTCACCAGCGTGGACTCCCGCCTGCAAACTCCCATGTACTTCTTCCTCCGCCACCTGGCTGTCATCAACTTCAGCAATTCCTCGGTCATCGCCCCTAAAATGCTGAGCAACTTCTTGACAAATAAGAAAACCATCTCGTACTACGCATGCGCCACCCAGCTGGCAGGATTCCTGGTTTTCATAGTGGCTGAGATCTTCATGCTGGCGGTGATGGCCTATGACCGCTACGTGGCCATCTGCAACCCCCTGCTCTACATGGTGGTGGTGTCGCGGCGGGTCTGCCTGCTGCTGGTGTCCCTCCCCTACCTCTACGGCCTCTTCACTTCCATTGTGTTTACACTCTGTGTGTTCTCCCTGTCTTTTTGCTCTTCCAATATCATCAATCATTTCTACTGTGACATTACGCCTCTGGTAGCGTTGTCTTGCTCTGATCCTCATGTTACAGAAATACTCGTCTTTCTATCTGCAGGGACAAACCTGATTTCTTCCATGACCGTTGTTGTCGTTTCCTATGTCCACATTGTTCTGTCTATTCTAAGGGTGCGGTCATCAGAAGGGCGGAAGAAAGCCTTTTCCACCTGCGGGTCCCACATAACAGCCGTCACCGTCTTCTACGGGACGCTGCTGTTCATGTATTTGCAGCCCGGGACCAACCACTCCCTGGACACCGATAAACTGGCTTCTGTGTTTTACACCCTGGTGATCCCCATGCTGAACCCCATGATCTACAGTCTTCGGAACAAGGACGTGAAGGCTGCCTTACGTAGCTGCGTGACAAACCTGCGTGGTTCTTGGAAGTGAGAGTAACCTCAGATCCGCATCGCTAATAAAAAGTGAGCGGATTCCCACTGTCTGCGATGGCGTCATTACAGTCACATGGTTACCTTTACGCTTCCTGGTATTCCACCTGGAGGGGCTCAGACTTGGTGAGAAATAATTAAGGTGAAGCTTATTAAGAACTGCAAAGTAAAGTAGAAAGAGATACATTGTTGTTGATCAACTCTTCACTGAGTAGGGAAGTTGTGTCAGAAATGATTTTTTGGTTAAAGAAAGAAGATTTGAAACCATTAAAGAAATGTAAATTGATCAAAATGTTAAAAGACAGTAAGGAAAACTGGCCTTTGTTATTCTGTGGCTTTTTTGCTTTACATCCTTCCTAGAACTTAGGTACATATTGTGGATCACTGATTCTTGAAAATCTCTAGCTACAGACAAATGAAATGCATGTTACAGCTAAGCCACCAATGTGAAACCGCAGTACGTCTTTCAAATGTGCAGAACTTTAAATTACTGTTCTTGAAACAGATGCAACTATGGCTTTTATATGGTGAAAATTATAAGAATAGTGAAGCACAAATTATTTTCTTTCAATCAGTGTGACTTTTATAAATTTAATACAATCACAGAATTCCATGAAAGATATTGCTTTTATTCTTTAAAAGTTTACATTTACATAAGTTATCGTTTTTGTTCATTAGTGGAAAATTCATGCACTCTCTTATTATAGCATTAGATTTTAACAAATCATGTTCATTTACATATGTATACCCTTAAATGAAATATTTAAGCATTCTAAAAATATCAGCACCATGGAGATAGCACATCGGCATAAGCACCTGTCTGGCAAGCACAAGGTCCAGAGTTCCATACACACTACCAAAAATAATAATAATAATAACAATAGTAAAATATAAATAAATAAATAAATAAATAGCACCTACACCAAAGTGTCCTCAGAATTTTGGGCCAGTGCAAGAATAAGCCTTGATCCCTGGCATCATATGCCGCGTTGGTACCTGCCCTATCCCTCACCTGCCTCCATGTGTACTGATCCACCCACCAAAATGGGGCATGGTGCTTCCTGGCTGTAGTCCCAGTGCTGGGGAGGCTGAGAAGAACAGGAACCCTATGAGTCCAAGGTGCATGGTGAGACTCTGTACCAAAAACATAAATAAAAATAAAAAATTATGTTCTCTCTTCTCTGAATGTTCCTAGCCAGTGATTTCATACGTGATTCTACTTTACAACTTTAAAGGCATAAGAGTGGCCACCTCTGTATCTCTGAATTATAAATAAAAATGTCAATTTCAAGAATCAGAATGAACAATTTCTTTCTTTCTTCCTTTCTCTCTCTCTCTCTTTTTTTTTTTTTTTTTGACGTATCAGGCTGCCTTGAGGGTGTGGGTGGGTATCAAAATGCTGTCCACTGTGCCTAATTGCCATTGACCACAAAGACACTTCAACTTGTGAGCTAACCAGAAAACCCTGAAACAACATTTAATAAATGCATTGGTGTACTGTGACTTAGACTCACAGTCTGTTCAAATATTAAAGAACTCAGCCAGAGAAGACATCTTAACTCCTGTACACAGGTTTCCCTTCTTTATAGTGGGAAATGCAAAGAAAGGAGCACACCTGCAGTGCTTATTTGGTGGGAACAGAGCCAGACCCTAATGAGTGTCACATTTTGTTTTTATGAAATCATACGAAAGAGAATTTCTAGCGAGTCACATTACAAATACAGACACAGACCTTCTCCTGCTGTTTCCTGAAGCCAAGGAGAAAAGTTGTAGCAAGGTGTGGGTCAGCAGGAGGACTAGAGAGGACTTCCTTGTGGCGGGCATGCTCTGCTTGGTGAGGGCTGCTGGGGCCTAATGCTGCCGCTTTCCATTGTTCATAGAGATCTACAGGACAGAAATAAACTGTGCTAATGCAAATGAAAAATGAAAAATAAATAATTTGAATGATCAGAGGAAGCTGAAAAATACAGACTTGAACAACATAGGCTTATGGATGGGATTGCCACCAGGTGGGCAACTTGTTCCACTCAGCTGAACTGAACCAGTGTGGTGCTGGGCGAGGGAGACCCACCTGAGAGCTGCCAGCGGCATAAGAGACAGAACTGGAGAAGCCGTTGGAATCTGTTGGTTCTCTTGGGTGGTTCTGCTGGGTGACCTTGCCGTGCTGGCTTTCCTGAAGAACTGGGCTGTGATCTTGGGAAGAGCAGTTCTGGAACCACATTGTCCCTGAGGATGGCTGAGCTCACTTTGAGGAGTTGGGCCTCACTTTAAGTATTACATCCTGGTTCCAGAAAAGAAGAAGGTATATGGTCCATCTCCTGGAGAAGCATTTCAGGCTGGCAGGTTTCATGGGAACTTGGCTTTCATAATTGCTGGAGGAGCTCTGAACCGGACTGTTGCTAATAATGGTTCTGGTCCATTTATAGGAAATTCTGGACCTTACCTTGAGCATTGCTTCCTGGCTCCAGGGCCGACCCCTCAGCCTGCTAGCACCAGTCCTTCATCCCACTGGTACAGACTTTCTAGATTTTACTACTGGCCTTTGGGCCTTCTCAGTGAAGATCTGTGTAACAGGCCTGCATGAGTCACTGTCTTGGGCTCTAGGCATCCAGCAGGACTCTTGGGAGGCACTGTTGCAGGCTCTACATTTTTAGTTGAACTCATGCAAGACATAGGATCCAGGCCTCCACCCGGAGTCTCTGCTCTTTAGTGTATAGACATATTTCCTGCATTCTTTTTATATGATTCTTTAGCGGATTCATTATAAAATTATCTTATAAAATATGTATTGTATTTTCCCCTTGCACTTCAAAATATGACATCTCTACTGTGTTGAGGTGCGTAAACAATTTTTTTCTGAGGTGCGAGATTTTGAGGAATGAGCTGCTCTGTGTAACAGTAGAGAGATCAGATTCCATAAGAATGCAGAGAAAAGGAGCGGTGAGTGACAACATATTTTAGCTATGTACTTCTTTTACATGAGGTTGTAGTTTTACATTTCTGATTCATTACATAGGGAGAAGACGATTGAACAGATAGATGCAAGGTAGATGTTTTTGAGAAAGATTTCTCCCCTGTGGCAGTGCTAAACAAAAACAGAACCCAGAACCAGTGAGTTGGTAAAGCATCGCCAGCTTACTTGGGACAAAACTGTATAAAGAAGTGTTATTTAAGCTCTGGAATATAGATAAGAGTCAATGTCAGTGAAACGTGTATTATATTGATCATTGATAGTCACATCATGGGGCAACTTCTAAGCATTTATGCCATTTCCCACTTGGATGTGTTGTGCTCATAGTCAGAGAAAAACCTAAATGATTCTTTGTAACATCTTCATTACATTTTACTCCATGCTCATGGTTATAAAATTAAAATATAGAGCTGACTTCAGTGTGACTGGCAGGAAGGAGGATGGCAGAGAATCTGACAACCTGTTGACACAGTTCACAAGCAACTCAAGGCAGGAATTCCCAAAAGTTAGCTCCTGCTAGCACTTTCATATGAAATCTGCAGACTGACATCAATGATTTAAAGCACAAAGATACCTGAAAGGTATACGATTTTATTTTAAGACTTGGATAAATCTCAGCAATAATGCCACACTATATACATAGCCACAGATCCGCTCTACTTCAAAAGTTGGCACCCAAATTAATAGGTCTCTCCTGGTACCTGAGCTCCAGTGTTCCTGATAACCTTGTTTGTTCATGCTCTAGAATCAGATCCCTTGGGACACAGATAGACACGGCCATGAACCAGCTGCGACCTGCACCAATTATGCAGAAATATAAAAGCATGTCTTACCTGAGAAAGTTAAAGAGATTATTCCCAGATGGAGGGCTTTAGATATTCAAGGGCAAGAACATTGCAGAGAGATTTCAAGAAAAGTGTTTAAGTAGAGTTCAGTACAGGTCAGGTTAAAAACAGTTCAGAGCATGTTTTCTAAAATACAGTTAAAGTGTTCTGTAAATTTTTGCTTACTTTTGATGCATATATTCATAATGACATAAAATATTTCTGAACAAATTCATTGAACAAAAATTCTACTTTGGCAAAGTCAATCTTCTTGGGGACCACCCACTTGGGAAACCCCTCTCAGTCCTCTATCAAACAGGAGCGTTCTTTCCCCCAATACATCTATTCTTATTTGAAAAAAAAAGGAAAGAAATGCCAAGCTTCTGATTGACTGAATTTTAATCTATGAACAAGTTGCTTTCTACTCTTACAATAGCTAGAGAGTTATCCAGGTTTAGTGGGGGGTACAATAGACAAAATTCATCACCTGAACTCTAGAGATATTTTCCACAGAAAGAAATATAATGTGAGAGAGAAAAAGAGAGCACCCACCAAATATCACTACTAGAATTCGTTTTTATGTGTTCTCCTCTTAATGTCTGGAAGGAGCCATATTAGCACATGAAGGAAAGCAGCCATAAGCTGTCTCACGTGGAGCAGGAGAGGCGGGCAGGGATGCAATGAGTGAGAGAGGGTGTAGGTGAGGTAAGGTCCACAACACAGCTATAGAGGATGCTAAGTCAGTATATGAAGAGAGAGCGAGGTAGGTGTCCTAGGAGATGGTGTTACAGCACGCCTTGAAAGAGAAACAGGAAATTTTACCTTCAATATGCTTTTTCTCTTGTAGAGAAAGGAGGTCAACATGGAGGAAGCCAGAGATGGATCCCGCCAGTGGGAACAATAGGAGTCAGACAGGAAGGCAGAGCACAGAAATTTCAAGCATGCTGTTTTGGGCCACAGGGCACACACATTCACATTAGGGAATAAGGATCAGCTATCTTCAATAGTCAGTCTTCAGGGAAGGCATTTGGTTTAAGAAATAAGGTGAGAAAGTATTTTATTTCACTTTCTCTCTTTGCTTTTAACTTCCCAGGTCTGTGCATTCAGTTTTTCTAGTCTAGGGGTCCAAATTGACTTTCTTAACATATTCATTAGTGGATTTGGAACTTGTGAGAATTTCTGCTTTACTATAATTGGATATGAAAAAACCATTATTGGTTTTTAGGATACTACAGTATTATATAATTTATCCAGATGTCCTTGATTGTATTACATAGTGCTTCTTAATATATATGTTGAGTAGAATCATAAAGACATCAACTTTTCTTTTCTTTTTTCAGAAGCAGAGATCAAACTCAGGGCCCTTGGCTTGCCAGGCAGATATTTATACCACTGAGCACTTATGCCGCTACATATTTGGAAAATATGTAAAGAGCCCTAGAATTACTTATATATTTTCATGGGAAGAAATTTCAGTGTGGAAAGATATTTATCAGTTTTTAAAAAGATTTCTTTTTCAATTTTCAGATGATGAAGGTGATACAGATAAAGAGTTTGAAAGAGAAGCAACGTATGATTTCAATTGTAAGCACATTCACAAAGTGCCCCTTATAAAAATTACCCAGTGTAACTAAGAATAAAACAAAGACACAGAAATTTAAATACAACAGAAAAAAAAGAATTAATTTACAAACGAAGTTTAAATATTAGAAGTTAATGTTTAAAGTAATTTTCATTTCTCTTAGCAATCAATTTTTCTGATTAGAATTTTAATATAATCCTATATATAATGGTGCTTTAGTCTAAAAATTTAGATATAATTCAAGTTTCTATCAACAGAATAAATATGACATATTATATTAAGAAAATAATTAAGGCAAGCAGATTCTGAGTAAAACTTTTATGGCTTTAAAGCCTAACTCAAAATATATATGAAGTTCACATGGTTCTACTTTATTCTCCTCTCTATAATTTGTGAAGTAGACATAAATATAAGACTACCCATTAAGGTTTATTGAAATGAACACGATATTGTGCCTTCCATAAAGTTAGTTACCTTATGTTTTTAGGGTGTTCACATACCATTATGCTTATCTTGTGATCCAGGCAGCCACATGTAATAAATCGTTAATGTAAAGCACAAGGTACAAAACTGTACATCTGTAGCCTTGGCACAGTGAGTGGTTTGTTCAAATCCAGCCTAGGAATGCGACTGCAGAAGATTCCTTGCCCTTTATGTTGCAAATAACAATGTTTCCTCTACTAATACACAGCTCAGTCAAGGCTCCGTCTCATTTTCAGTAGCATGATAATACTTCATTCAGACCCTGACATGATACACTCTGCTCCATAATCCCCATTTATGTATTTAAAAATGGAGTACGGGTGAAAAAAAAACTTTCCTTCCTGACAATTTCTCTCTCACTCTCACCCTATTGGCAAACCAGTGCGCTTACCATCTTGATAGTAGGGGGAAAATAAAACACAAACAAAAACATTTTTAACAAAAATATTTTAAGGGGAGAATGGGATGAAATCGTTCGTTGGAAGGCTACCGTGAACACAGCCCTTACAGCCACGTGACTCTTCTTTCCTTGGTTATGCAGAGGGCCTGAGGGTACGGGGAGGACATGAATTGCACACAGGTGATCAACTTTATCCTCTGTGGCCTCACGGACCGCCAGGAGCTGAAGACGCCCCTCTTTCTGGCATTCCTATCCATCTACATTGTCACAGTCGTGGGCAACCTGGGTTTGATCGGGGTCATCGGGGCAGATGCGAGGCTCCACACCCCAATGTACTTCTTCCTGAGCAACCTGGCTTTTATGGATTTCTGCTACACCTCAGTCATCACACCCAAGATGCTGGGGAATTTCCTCTACCAAAAAAACGTCGTCTCCTTCCGTGCCTGCGCCGCGCAGTTGGGCTGCTTCCTGACCTTCATGGTGTCGGAGTGCTTGCTGCTGGCCTCCATGGCCTATGATAGGTACGTGGCCATTTGCAACCCTCTGCTCTACACGGTCAGAATGTCCCGGGGCATCTGCGTGCAGCTGGTTGCTGTCCCCTACAGCTACAGCTTCCTGATGGCCCTGTTCCACACCACTCTGACCTTCCGCCTCTGCTACTGCCGCTCCAACGTCATCAATCACTTCTACTGTGACGACATGCCGCTGCTCAGGATCTCGTGCTCGGACACCCACTCCAAACAGCTCTGGGTTTTGACCTGTGCTGGAGTCACGTTCGTTTCCTCTGTCCTTATTGTCTCTGTCTCCTATGTGTTCATTATCTCCGCCATCCTCAGGATGCGCTCGGCCGAGGGAAGGCGCAAAGCCTTCTCCACCTGCGGCTCCCACATGCTGGCAGTGACCATCTTCTATGGGACCCTGATCTTCATGTACCTGCAGCCCAGCTCCACCCATGCACTGGACACAGACAAGCTGGCCTCCGTCTTCTACACGGTGATCATCCCCATGCTGAACCCCCTGATCTACAGCCTCCGGAACAAGGACGTCAAACAGGCTCTGAGGAAAGCCATCAGCCAGAGCAGCCAGGCCTCTGTGTTTGTGAAACTAAGGAAATGACTTCTAGAAACAAAAATGGACTCTTTTGTCTTACACTTGCCAGCACTGAAACACTGTCTGAATGCCTAGAATAAAATGCCTCCTATTTTACCACTGCATAATGAGCTTTTTCTCAAACTGTTATGTAGAATGTTATTCTTCTGGATATAAAAATAATTGAAAGATTTTATACTCCTCTCATTTCTCAGTTGGAACATATATGGAGATAGCTACCCAGTCCATAAGAATTTATAACAGTTTTTCATTTCTCACACTGAAATGTATTTGAAATATTTTTTTCATTTCATCTTTTTTAAATTTTATTAATTTCATCACAAAAAACAGTGATGAGACTGTTTCAGAACCCATTTATAGGGCAGCCACAATAATCAATACCGTGCTTATTGTTGTCTTCATGGCAGTTGTTTAGAGTACAAGATGCAAACATAAGTTTTCTAAAGACTGTTGGTACAACTATTTCTTCTGCTTGAACTAAGAGAAAGTACTTGTACGTCTAGTCCAATCTGCCATAATAGTGGCGGGTTACCAGCAGAACTGATAATGTTGGATGCTGTTAACTTGAAACTTTTCAAGCTACGGGCAGAATAAATGTAAATGTTGAGATTTCTCATCTTCCCTAAGGCTAACGTCCAGACTCAAGGGATCCATCAATTACATAACAGGCCAAAGTAGACCTTTCCCATGTTATTAATCAGACATAAGCTTCTGCTGACTTGAGGAGTTTTCGGAGCTACAAATTATTTTTTATCTTTTCTATTTATTTTTGTATTTCATGCAGTCCCTCACTGCACAGCTCAGACTCACAGTGATCCTCCTATCTCACCCTCCCCAGGGCTGGATTACAGGCGTGAACCACCCTGTCTGAACTCAGTGGCTGGCACAGCTTGCCCTGGGTGGTCATATTCTGAATAAATGCCCTCACAATAATTGTTGCGTCATTTTGCCAGTTTCGCTCATCTGTTGATGCAGGGATTAACTGCAGTTATAGGCAAATCGTGCTTGGGCAAATTGCTCATTATTTATTAACTTGCAGGTTAGAACACACTCTCTAGCAAGTGAGGTAGCTTGGTGAAAACTGAATACGCCTTGAAGTCAAATACACTCATGTTCTCTCGGCAGTTTTCACTACTCATGAGAATGACATGGGACCCGACTTACAGTCTTTTGATAATTAAACAGCACTAAGAGTGCTGGTAACCCATCAGAATGACTTGGGTATTGTCTCCTCCATCTGACAGCCTGGAGAATTGGATGTTAACTACGACTAATGTGCACTTGAGAAGCCGGTTGTTGTTAGTGCATGCCTACGTGTCTAAGACTCACGGCCCACCTGGGACTCAACAGCTTCAGGGTGAGTGCTCTGTACACTCCAATCCGCCCAAGAGTCAGAGTCGCATGCTGCATGCTGAGGGGGCCCATTCACCCTGGGTGTTCTCCTCTACTGTCTCACCCACAGCGATCATGCTTGAGAGACATTTGGTAAATCTGAGCTGTGGCTTTCCAAAAGAAAGAGGAGAAAGAAAAGAAGAGATCCTGACCGCTTGTAACTCTCACAAAGCCTTCTGTCTTCCTAAAACTTCCCAAAAACGAATATTGGCAAATGGAGCTTTGACTCTAAAGTTCACACAATGAACAGAAATCTAGGGCTGAGGAGATAACATGGTTGTCTAAGCACCTGACTGACAAGAGCAAGGACCCAGGTTCAATAGCAAGTACCACATGTTGTGCTGGCCCCAGAACGCTGGGCAGGCCATGCCCAGCCAAGCGTGGTGGCACACATCTATAATCCAAGTGCTGGGAAGGCAGAAACAGCAGGATCGTTGAATCTGAGCTGTGTAGTGAGATCCTGTATCAAATAAACAAATAAAAGACTTCAAAATTTAAATCAACAAATAAATAGAAATCTGGTTACACTGAAATAAAATCCCACAGGATTTGTTATTTTCCAATTAGATACATAGATAAATATGTAAATACATCACACTTTTCAGCAAGTTTTCTTTCTGAGACCATGAATCCTTACCCCTGGTTCTGCATTTCATCAGGAAGGACCTCTGAATGTTGCACACTTGTTAATGGATCCTGTAGGATGGCAGTGCACTGAGCCACCGCACACCATCAGTTCTCCTCAAAGGTTCTGCATAACTAAATGACTAGTATAGTATCCTGGACACCAGGTTTGCAAGGAGCAGCCATGGTCCTGGTAAAGGAGTCCATGTAAGGAGTAGCATAAACCTTACTAGTTGATAACACTAACTGAACTGTCTCAGTTAATATTCAAATCTCCCACCAAACATATGTATTGAAATTTTGGATAATAATGTTTTTGCAAGAAAAAAATATGGTCAAATTTGTAGAAAAATGTTGTTGCTATTTTAATAAGAATTTGCACTAAATCAGTGGTTCACTTTTGAAGATGTGCTGATTTAAACAGTATTAATCATGAAGATCTGGGAAAGAGGAGATATCTCCATTTCTTCAGGACCTCTTGAATTTGAATTTTTAGAATTTTGTAGTTTTATTATGGTGACATTTCACCTCTTGGTTAGGTTGAGCCCTAAATATATAATTGTTTCTGAAGCTACCATCAGTAGAGTTTATTTCCTTATTTCTTTCTCAGTTGATTCTCTACTGGGTGCTATCAAAATCTTAATGTTGATTTTTATCCATGTCTTTTTGGAGAACTGATTTACCAGCTTCAAGAATCTACTAGTGAAGACTGAGAAAAAATATTTGCAAAACACATAACCAGCATGCTGGGAAGATACCTCAGTAGAGTAAGTGCTTCCTGGCAAGTGCAAGGGCCTGAGTTCAATCCCTGGCTGTACAAAAATTAAAAAATAAAAATAAAAATAAATCAAGTAACCAGCAGAAAGTTTAAACCAGGAACCAAGCTGCCTATACACAAAAAGATTGTACAATACAAAAATTGTAAAAGCATTGACTTATAATATCCAAAATGTCAATAAATCTTAATGAATATTTTCAAATACAGTTTTTTTTGAGACAGGGTCTCGCTACGCAGTTCAGGCTGGCCTTGAGCTCACTTTAGTAGCCCAGGCTGGTCTCGAACTCATACCAATCCTCCTGCCTCAGCCTCCCGAGTGCTGGGATTACAGGTGTACGCCACCACACCCAGCTCTCAAATACAAAATTTTGACATACTTTTTAAAGTGTAATTTTCACAGTAAAAAAAACACACACAAGACAAGTCTTGGAAAAAATTATAAACAAACACTTGAGCCACTAAGAGTAAAAATGATGTCTTTATAATTTGTGTTTAAAATGTTTTGCCTTGGGTTCTAGCAGGCAGAATGGTATAAAGAAAAATCAGACCATCACTGGTGATTGAGAAAAATGCTGTTTTCAAATAATAGTAAAATGTTTTTCTTTTCTTCTTTTGGTTGGTAAAAATGAGTAATTGCCTATAATTTTCTACTTGTACAATTTTCTGTTTTTACTCATTCAATATCTGTTCAGGTATGAATTAACACTCTGCTACAAAATGCGAGGTGGCATAATAATATTTTCACTCATTGTGTTTCAGTTTCATTCACTGTGTTAAGTGCCTTCCAACAAAGAAACAAAATTAGGTTTTCGTTAAATTATTATTCTAATTAAACAGAGCAAGCAGTGATTGTCAGTGAACTAAATGCACTCCTAGACCAATCAGAAATCCAAGGCTCAATTAATATTTGATTAACTCTTAACTGCATTGTGCAGCATAACAACCATTAGGAATTCCTGTTACTTTGTTCAGTGAAATTCTGCATCATCTCAATTTTTTTTGCTCTTTTGATTCTCTTTAAAAAATGACAATTAAAACAAAATAAATTATGAGGTTCAGATACAGACTAGGATCTTTGCTATAGTACAAATCATTTCTTGGTAATCTTGCACAGGCTAGTAACAAGTAAATTTACCTTGGTCAAATATTTACCACGATGCCAAAATTTTAAAATGTATCTATATGAATATAGGAAATAAAATAAAAGTGATAAAAATGCTTATGTCTTACATAGGCTAAATGATATTCTCATCATTTATACATCTGCCACACCATGGAAATTATGGTTTATTTGCTGCAACAAATTGGGTCCCAAAGATCAACCACAGTGTAATTGCTATGCTTGTTAAAATTCATTATATATTTCACTCAGAAATTATTTTAGATGATGTAATCCAACAAAAACCATTCTAGAGGGACAAAGAGATCATGTGAAATAAGTAATGTTCAATGTCAAAGATACGTGCAGTCTTCACCTTGAGAAATACTGGGCTTATTGTTTCTCAGCTTGTTGTAAATTGTGCAAAAGCAGCGTTTACTGGGCAGAAAATCACCAGCATAGCTGAAGTACCAGCGAAGGCTTTGGTGGAGCATAAAGTTTGTATGCTTTTATTCAATAAATTAAATATTATTTAGAATGTCTATTAATTTCTGAGTCCTGTAAGTTGAAGGTCTTTATTTTATTTATGGTACTGCCAAGAATGCAAGTAGCATACAAAGAAAGACTTATTTTTCAAAAGTTAATCAACCCATTTGAGAACCAGGACTCACTTTCAAGATTAACAGGAAACGATAAAAGATGATTTGTGCATTGGGAAGCCGACACAAGGCATCACATACATAGAAGAGGTGGAAAAACTGAAGCTAACATAGCAACTAGGAACCCATGGTTACAAGCTCGGAAGTGAGTAATAAATACAATGCAGGTTCAAAACTAGATGTATTGGAAGACAATGGTCAAATAATTGTTGGATAATGGTTTATTGGATGTTAGAAAAATGTATGACATATATTTCTTTCACTTTCCCACTTGTGAGATGCGATAGAAGCTGTCACCATTCCCGGGAGAGCTGGACAGAGCGTTTTCCAACTATCTTTGCATATGCAAATTATAGATACTTTGGGATTATCTGATTCAAGTGGCCAGGTAAGCAAGTAGATATGTTTGTCTGGGATTCAGAGGGGAAATTTGGAAAGTTTAAAATGTTCTTAATAGATTTGTAAGGAAGAGAAATGTACCATTTTATTTTATTTTATTGCTTTTAATAAAAAATAACAATGAGTTTCAAAACATGTTCATAGGAAGTCACACTAATTAATAAAATGCATACTGTTGTCTTCATAGTTCAGAGTATAAAATGCAGACATGATAATTTTCCTCAACATTATTGGTACAAATATTTCTTCTCATTGAACTAAGAGAAAGTAGCTGTATATATACTCCAATATTCCATAATAGTAGTGGGTTATCAGCAGAAGTAGCAATGTCAGAAGCTGTTGACTTAAATATTTTACAGCTCAGCATACTAATATGGCTTTACTATTTATGCCTTGTGGTTAAACATTTCTGCTGGATGGTTAAGGCCAACTTAAAGCAAGACCTGTATAACAAAGCATGTTACTTTTGTATCTGACCAGGCTAGTCAAATCTCCTCATATTTTATACCTTGAAACCATCATTTCACAAAACATTTGCCAATATCAGCCCTCTGGATGAGTCACAACAATTGTTTGACCAGTTTGCTCTGAAAGCCTGAGAAAATGTTTTCTCTCTAGGTGACACTTCTTAGACATGCTATACATCATCAATCCCTTTCCTCTGTGGCCCCATAATTTCCTTGAACAAAGAATTTGGTACACTACTGAGTTATAGGATGTTACACTACAGGTTCTCTTATGTTCAGAGTCCTCACTGACCTTGATGGGATAGGGCCAAAATATTAGCTATCCTTGTAGCCCTTCTTTTTTTCTAATTTTTTGGTTTTCAAGTTTAAGTTGTTAACTCCCCAGAAGAGAAGCTGAGTGACATTATTACTCTATGTCATAGGTACGTGAGCTCAACATCACTGTCTTTTGGAATATCAAATGCCTTAGACTTAACATGACACTGGTATTTTCTATCAACCATTGATATTCTAAGAAGTCCCTACAGAATATGATAAAAAAGTTGCACATTATTACACATAAATTTAGAAATCTGAGCATATACGAAATTGTAGCATGTCAATCCGATGGCATTTTTCCTTGTCTTATTCTCTTTTATTATCCTTTTTTTTTTTTTTAGACAAACATTTACCTGAGAGAGAGTATTTGAAATAACATTAGTTACACATGTAAACTACTGGTAGATGTTTTGATCTTTAACTTCACTTTCAGTTATTGTAGAAACAACAAAAATGTACTTTATAATTACTTAAAGAATATACATATATTCTTTTATATAAAAGAATATATAAAGAATATATATATATATACATATATATATATATATATATATATGTATGTGTTTGGTGCATGGTCTTACTAAACAGCTTGTATGCATAACGATCCTCCTGTTTTCAGCCTCCCCAGGGTTGGGATTACAGGTGTGTGCCACCATGCCCAGTCTTGGTGGCTGTCTCAGCTCGCCTGGGGGCAGGGCCTGCTTGGCATGCAGGACTAGGGATGAAACCCTGGTCCCTGCTCTCACCAAAGCAGGAGCTTAGTCTGTTGAGCTATCTCATTGTCCCTTTAATGAGCTTTTAACATTGCTCTCCCGAATTTAAAAAAAGTCCAGACTACCTATATTATGGTTTGCCATGTATTTCATAAATACTGTTAAGAAGTATAGAAAAACTATATATGTATATGAAGTAAAGTAGTTAAAATCTATCCAGTAAATATGGTAAAGTAACTTCCTATCCAAAATTATGTTTAGGATTTTTATATAATCCAGAGTCAATTTCTAAAAATATAGTACTGTTACCAATATTAATATAAAATAGTCAAGGGAAATAGTATAATTTTCATTAAAGAATTCCAATGCTTTTACAAAAGTGTTTTTTCTGATGATACAACTCCCAAATATTTTTCTCTTTTAAGGTACAGATATGAGACAATTACTTATGCAAATGTAAAAATACCGATTCATATCTTCTGAAAAACCCAACAGAGTTGCAAGTTTCAGTATTTTTGTCTAGAAAAACAAATCATTTCATTCATCAGACAACAGTGGAGGAAATTTCTTTGAGTAACCTGGCATCAACCAGGCAAGAAGAATTACAGTTTAACCATCAACTGATTATTGCCTAAAGAAAGATTACTACCTGAGAGGTATGAAGAGAAGCGTTGATCGTAAAAACAAAGAAACAAGCAAAGCTTTTCAGATCTCTTCTATGGCTGTGGGCAACCACTCATCCGTGTCCGAGTTCATCCTCGTGGGGCTCACAGACAATCCAGTGCTGCGGGTCATTCTCTTCAGTGTATTCCTAGTTGTCTACTTAGTCAGCGTCATGAGTAATCTTGGACTGATCACTCTAATTCAAGCCAGCCCCCAGCTGCACACCCCCATGTACTTCTTTCTCGGCCACCTGGCTTTTATCGACTTTTGCTTCACCTCCGCTGTCACCCCAAACACGCTCGAGAACTTTCTGAGCACAGTGAGAAGAATTACGTTCTTTGCCTGTGCCGCTCAGCTGTGCTGCTTTATCACATTCGCCGTGTGTGAAATGTTCCTACTCTCCGTCATGGCCTACGACCGCTACCTCGCCATCTGCAACCCGCTCCTGTACATCATGGCCATGCCTAGGAAGCTGTGTGTTCAAATGACTGCCGGCACGTACAGCTACGGACTCACTGTGGGTCTGATACAGGCAGTGGCCACATTCCATTTGTCGTTTTGTGGCTCCAATGTCATCAACCACTTCTACTGTGACGACGTTCCCCTCGTTGCTCTGGCTTGTTCGGACACTCGCGTCAAAGAGCTGCTGTTGCTCATCATCGCGGGGTTCAATACCCTTTGCTCTCTAGCCATTGTGGTCGTCTCTTACGCCTTCATCCTCTGCGCCATCCTGAGGATTCAGTCTGCCGAGGGGAGAAAGAAAGCGTTTTCCACCTGTGCTTCGCACCTGACATCCCTCACGATCTTTTACGGGACTGTGATCTTCATGTACCTGCAGCCTAAGTCGAGCCATTCTCTGCACACAGATAAATTTGCCTCGGTGTTTTATGTGGTCATGATTCCCATGTTAAACCCATTAATCTATAGCTTAAGGAATCAAGAGGTTAAAAATGCCCTGAGGAAAATTATAGAAAAATTGCGTTTAACGCTCAAATAGCAAAAGCAACCCTAAGCTCAGATAAGTGGACTTTGGCTTCATCTCCTGTAGACCTATAGGGCTGGGAAAGGACAGAGGTCCCCATGTCCCTTGGATCTTTCGGCTCACTCCGACTATGTCTCCTGTGCTGTCTTCTTCTCAGCATTTTAAATTGAGAGACATATTGCGAACAATGAGTTGACATTTTAAAAGAACAAAGAACGTGGGGGGTGCAAAGAGACAGCCTGACCCCAGTCCTGCTCAGTAATTTAAGAAATGGTATGGGCAAAGAGAGTGCATATCTGAACTCTGTGTTTTATGGTGAAATTAGCTTTATTTTGAAATAAATGCATATCTTGTGTTTCATGTTCCATATCTGGTGCATGAATAATTTTGAAAGCACACCAGTTTTTTGCAGTAAGAGGGAATCAAACTCAGGACCCTGCGCTTGCCAGGAAGGTGCTTATGCCGCTGAGCTGTACGTTCAACTCCTAATACCAGTGTTTAATGGAAATGTGTGTTTTGTAAAACCGCCCTGGGCACTCCTTCATGTTCCTGCTCTTTCTACCATCATCTTCTGAAGGAGAGAGCTAGCAAAACAGCTCCAGCTCTCTGTTGGAGAGTGACTGGTTCTCCGGGGCCCTGCCTTGCCCCGAGCCACCGAGCACCTACCCTCAACTGCGTGCACCACCTCAGCGTGTGCTCGGGAAATGGACTCTCTGAGCCGCTTGGCTCCTAGTGCCGCAACGCACCGCTGTGGTCACAGGCAAAGCATTTCTGCTCCTCAGTTTCCTCAACTGTAGAAGGCAGCAGTAATTCCTTCCTCCTTGCCCAATTTTGAGTGTGAGCTAAGAATCTGAACGCCAAGGGCCTCGCTCCTTCTCGGAGCTCAGTGGGCCCTCTGCAAGTGGAGCCGCTTGTCCTATACGGGCTTGTTACAGCACCAAGATTCCTCTTTCACTTGTAGGCAACTAGCCCTCAATAAAGATATGAAAATGTAAAAAGTGAAAGTGTCATTTTATTGCAATATTCAAAGTAATTTAAATCTTTCAATTTTATTTGTGTGTTGTGCATGCCTTTGAAACATTTTTCTTAGATTTTCTATACTCATTTCTTTCAATATGCATAGTCTTCATGAAAATGAAGGCGCTTCTGTTTTATCTTCAAAGATTAAATAAATTAGTTGTGAACTTATTTAGTTTTGCATCTGTGACAGGATACATAAATTTCTAGTACTGAATATATTCTGAGGACTGAGGATATAGCTCAGCAGTATAAGCATCTCCCTGGCAAGCACAAGGTTCAGAGTTCGATCCCTGGTATGGGGGGCGAGGGGGGGATAAAATGAATATAACTCAAGTCAAGTACTAGAAAATGTGTCTTAGTCAAATTCCCTTGCTTAATTTTCAAAGCACCCAGCTGAGAAGAGTATTGGAAAAACAGAACTATTCAAAGCTGTTTATGCCATTCACTGACACACAAGAACTGACAACCGAATGAATCAGATATTTAGGTTCAGTTTTGAAGCATCTTAAAGCTGTTACATGACTGTCTTCCACTGCTTAATGATTATGCACATAATTCTGTAGAGAACTCTCCATTTTTCATCCAAGTCTGGGAAGTTTCTGTTTGTAATCCAGGCGAAACATTATTGGAATCCTATCGAGTTAATTCCAATCTACTTCTCTCTGTGCAACCCAGGGCATAAATAAAGACACAGTGATGTATTCAAGCTGGAAGGGACTCGAGGGAGCCCTGAGTCCAGCTACGATGATGGCTAACTGGAACCAAGGTCTCACCCCAGGGCTGAACCCAGGCTTTATCAATGTGTGAAGCAAGAAGTGTCTTGAGGATGAGTGCCTATGAGATTGGCAGGAAGTAGGTGGGCACCATGAGCTGGGCCGGGTGGGAGGCCTGCAGTCACCTCTGCAATATGCAGAGAGAAAGATACACAGGAAGAGGAATCTGCATGACATAACTGAGGCAGCGTCTAATGTTTTGGGGTCAGTGCTTCAGCTCTGACGTGTGACCTTTCGAGCCCTGGGAGGTCATCACCTCTTATCTCAGGACGCAGTCCCAGTAGGGCATGGCTCCATCATTCCTCACCAAGGCTCACACACGTTCTCGTTGGAAGAAAAGGGGTCAGTGAAACTCTGCCCTGCCCTCTTTGCTTCAAAGGCTACACATCAGCACTGTGTACAGGCTGATTCATGCTGCTGAAAGCCAGTGGAAGGGATAAGGAAAAGTCCTCCCAGCTTTGCACGGATCTGTGCATGGGGACAGGGTCATGATCAGCCAAAACAGAGGCAGTCATGCTCCATTCAGTGACTGTCATCCAGGTGGCACTCTGCATAGTTCTATGATGTGTAGATTTGCACTGAGTCACTCAGGACACCTCGAGGTGGGAGTAGCTGGAAGAGGAGAAAGCCCAAAGGATCTAGAGGCTGTGGCCTGAATATCAATCCCCCACAAGTAGTGTATTTATTGTGCATCACAAACATGTACTGCTGAGAAAAGAAAAAAATTAAAAACTGAAAATAGAACTTCTTTATTTCTTTCCCTTTCGCAGTATACATTGTACTGTTCAAAGGGAAGGGCAGAGTGGGTGGGGAAAAGGAGGAAAGAGGAGGGGGAAAGAGAGACAGGCAGACAGACAGACAGACAGACACACTGAATAAAAAGAAATAATTACATACATACATACATACATACAATAGCTTGGAAAATTGCACTGCTAATTTTTCTTGGTCTATGGAAAGGAGCAGTTAATGAGTAAACTTTATTTGTCCTCTCCTTTTTAATGTTTTGTAGTTTTTGACCAATCTTGCGGTCTTGGATCCGATAATCTGAACAATTAATTTGAAGACAACAATATACAATATAACAACCACCACTGAATTTATATCATTTTGTTTAGAGAAATATATTGTTTCTAATGTGGATTTTTATAATTTTTCTTATTCTTTACAAATAAGAATAAAATTTAAAAAGTAAAGGAAAATAAAAATAATGTATTTTAACTGAGTCATTAGGATAGTACACAGGGCGATTTCATGACCTACACAGTGATAGCCTGCCTCGGACATTTTTGCTTGTCACCACTGTGATATGTGACTGCTGTGTGCATTTGTGCATATCAACGTACACTCTGTGGAATGCAGAGAGATACGAGGCTGCCCCTTTAATCCTGCTTTAAAACCCAGACTTTACTCAGTCCTCAAGTTCTCAACGTGCACCACGCCAGCATGTATGAGTTGCTATTTCCTGAAGTACAATATGGAGTAATTCCCTTGCCTTGAAACCATAAGTTGCTCTTTCTAATGGCCGTAGTTATTGTTATCTTATGAAAGGGAAAAATAACAGGATAGTGGTAAGACACCAGCTTAATTTGTTCTTCTGAAATTCCATAATAATAAAAATAATAAGGATATATTAAATCACTCATTTTTAATTAAAACTCATAATGTACAAAGATGTCTGAATCAATAGCAGGGCAAAATTATTGATGTAATACCCCAAGGTTGTACCTAATTGAAAAAATACTCAAATACATTCAGCTTGTACATTGTAATACAATTTTGTATAAGCCAGGTTCTTCCAATTATATGTAAAGATCTGGCATTAATCAAATTAATCTAATACCCTTTATTCTTAATATCCATATTTTTAAGAAAACAGAACTCAGACTTGAATTTAAATTTAAATTTTCCTATTTCTAGTTGTGTGTGTTCAGTTAATTTACAAACAATGGGGACCATAGGTGAAACCTCAAGCTCCTCTACTTCTATTTGACTGTGATGAATAGAACTCTTGGAACAAATGCCCTGCAGATAGCATGAACTCCAGTAGGCTTTGGTGTTCAGGACCAGCAAGTAGTATCCAGGGTCCAAGGATCTAGGATTTAACTTTATATAAAAATATTCTATAACCAGCACTTCCAAAGCACAGATAAATACTGAGGCAGTTCTATGCATTTCATAAACACTAACCCATGCAATGCTCACAATAATCCAGTGCATTGGTGGCATTATTTTCCAAGATTGGAAGCAGAAGTTTTGCAAAGCAGTAGAGTATAGGTTTGTAAGGCTTCAGCGAAAATAAATCAAGGAAATAGCAAATTCCAACAGTCTTGTTGCAGGGTCCAGAACTCAAAGGAAACACATCTCTGCCTTTGCTCAAAACAGACACAAGGAGGTCTGGTCAAATAGCTCAGTGGATTAAAGGTCCTGCAAGCAGGCACAGCGGCTAAGGGTTCAATTCCCAGGCCTGCCATGCTGGCCGCACCCCAGGGGTGCACTGAGTCCTCAATTGAGACTGTGTGTGGTGCTGTGCAGCTATATTCCCAGCTCTTGGGAAGCTTTAAACAGGGAGATCACTAAAAGTCTGATCTAGTAGTACACTCTGAACACCCTATAAACCCTTCCCTAAAATACAAAAAGAGAAAGAAAGAAAGAAAAAGAAAGAGTAAAGAAAAAGAAAGAAAAAGGAACAGACACAAGATTGTTTCTTCTTTGTGCCTACGTTTAACAATAACCTACACATAATCTGCTTGGGTCTTCACAGAAAAGTCTATTAAGCTGTTAAAATCTACCAAATAATGTGTAATAAAGTTATATTTTTGATTGATTGAGGAAGACCTACAATTAAAAAAAACATTAATTTATGTTGTTTCTTTCATTTCAGAAAGCATGACCTGGCTATTTCCTTACTTTCAATGTGTATAAGGCTTTCTTCGTGGCCTCTTTCACCTCTTTGTTCCTCAGGCTGTAGATCAGAGGATTTAACATGGGAATCACCACTGTGTAAAACACTGAAGCCATTTTGTCTGTGTCCAAGGAGTGGTTTGACTTGGGCTGTAGGTACATAAAGATTAGTGTGCCATAAAAAATAGCGACAGCCACCATGTGGGAGCTGCAAGTAGAAACGGCTTTGAGCCTCCCCTGTGTAGAACGGATCCTCAGAATGGCAGCAATGATGAACAGGTAGGAGGTGAGGACAATCGAGGAGGAGCAGATCATGTCAAAGCCCGCAAAGGCAAAAATGAGGATTTCCTTCATGTGCGTGTCTGAACAGGAAAGAGCCAACAGCGGGAGGTCGTCACAGTAGAAATGATTGATGATGTTGGGGCCACAATAAGTCAGGCGGAAGGTGATAATGGTGTGGAAGAGCGCCACCAGAAAGCTGTAGACGTAGGGCACCGCCACCAGCTGGAAGCAGATTCTCTTTGACATCAGTGTTGAATAGCGCAGGGGGCTGCAGATGGCAACGTAGCGGTCATAGGCCATGGAGGCCAAGAGGAAGCACTCGGTGATCATGAAGGTCAGGAAGCAGCCCAGCTGAGCGGCGCATGCGTGAAAAAGGATGGTGTTGCGTTTCACGACAAAATTCACCATCATCTTGGGCGTAATGGCCGAGGAGTAGCAGAGGTCTACAAAGGCCAGGTGGCTGAGGAGGAAGTACATGGGGGTGTGGAGTCGAACATCGATCCTGATCAAGGTGATCAAGCCAAAGTTGCCCAGCACCGTGACCAGATAGATCAGCAAGAACACCACGAAGCATGGAACCTGAAGCTCAGGTCGGTCTGTAATCCCCTTGAGAATGAATTCAGTGGCATAGGTGACATTGATTCTAGCCATTTATTCTGGTAGATGTGGATTATTCTGCAGTTGGAGAATGCAAATGACATTTCTCATGGCCTCTTCCAGTCTTAGAGCAAGAAGGTCGTTGCTTTCTTCTTCTTTGGGGCCATGCTGTCCTGCAGGCAAAAGGAACAACTTCACTCTCTAATAACAGTTCTCCTTGTTTTTACTTTTACAGTCATCTTAACAGGTATGGCCCACTGCAACTGCAGAGAATAGGGGATGGAATTCTTGATTAGTAATTAAATATTATGAAATCAGTTGAAACATCATTCATTCAAGATGACATTGACCCCGTGTTTTTAATGTTCAATCGATACAGCATCATGAAAAAATAATTAATAAATAGAACCATATTTGCATTTCCACTTCCTACAATTTTCTGCATCCTCTTATAAAATGTGTTCAAATTAAATCAAGATAATTTCATGTATCAATAATATAAAAATTATTTTGTATCTTCCATGACCTGCTCAGTCTTCTATAGTCTCATCTTTCATTGATTGAATAAGAAAATTGAGTTACAGAGGCTAACTGAAAATTGACCGGAAGCAAGGTGAAAGGTATAATTTTATTTACGGAGAAATCAGAGAGGTAGGATTACCTTTCTAATTGAAAATTCTTCGCGTTTTGAAGTTCATTGCCAAAACAGTTGGTACAAATCAAATGGGTTGTCAATTAACTATTCTACAACATGTGGAGTGGAGTGGATATCTTTTCCCAAAAATATATGTAGATATATACAAAGGATTTAAATATCCAAAATATATACCCTACCTAGAAGTACTTTTTATTAGTGCATAAAATTAAGCAGGTGTAGTGGGTTTCATTGTGACATAGTTATTCATCAATATATAAAACTGATCGCACATCTCTCTGTATATCTCTCCTTCTTCATTATACCAGTCCACTCCTCTTCAGATTTAAGTAGTTTTATGAAAATATATACAGATCAGGGGTATTTCAGTGTAACTTAAAGAATAATTGTAATCATTTACACTTCTGCCAACTATTTAAAAAACAGGTCCATTAATCCCAACATTAGAGCACTTAAACTTGGGTTTTTGGGGCTGGGGAGATGGCTCAGTGGTCTAAGCGCCTGCCTGGCAAGCACACGGTCTAGAATTCGATCTCAGGTACCGGATGCCATGCACACCTGCAGAAACATGCTGTGCTGCCTGGAAATTGGATGTGGTGGCACAAGCCCGTGATCCCAGCTCTGGGGAGGCTGACACAGGAAAATCGCTACAAGCCTGAACTGCGCAGCAAGACACTATATCCACAAATAGAAACATAAATAAATTTGATTTTTTCTTTTTCTTTTCCATAAAGCAGAACCAAAAGCATAGTGTCTTGTCCCCTCCACTTTAGCAGCACACACAAAAGAGGCTCACAATCATCTCCATTTTTCTACAGTTGTAGCTACATGCCGGAAGCTTGGAGAAGCAAACCAGGAGGCCTGTAGCTCACTGACATAATCCCAGCTTCCCGCATACTTGTCTATGGCAAACACACACTCCAAAAATTTAGAGAGCCAAAGCTTATGGTGCTCTTACCCTTTTGGAACTGTTTTATTAAAGTGTATTCAAAATTAGAGTTTCTCTGGCCCACAGTAAGGACTCCATGTGAATTGGTACTCGACTCTTAGTCTTCTGATTGCAATGCCAGTTGCAAAATCATCATGTAAGTGCTTACTGAGGGCCAGCAAGATAGTTCAGCAGACTAAGCTCCTGCCTGGCACCACCTGCCATGCTGGTCCCGCCCCGAGTCTCCCTGAGCCGGCCACCAAGACTGGGCATGGTGGCGCTAGCCTATAATCCCAGTGCTGGTGAGGCTGAAAACATAGGAACACTATTAATCCAAGCTGCATAATGAGAACCTGTACAAATAAATAAGTAAATATCTTACTGACTATCATTAGAAGACCACTGTACAATGCAAAATTAAATCTAACCACTTTCTCCCCCTCTCTGAAATAGTGCCAGAGGAAGAGGTTCATTTATAAGTTACCATAAATTTTAAAGCATACCTGCATAACGGAATACTGAACAGTGTTGTTTTTACATATCTTCAATGTTTGCAGAACTTCCAAGATTGAAACCAAATCTCCGTGGACCTTCTTAGAACAAAAACGTACTAATAAAAACATTGGCTGGGGAGATCCTTACAATGACAGGGCAAAGTAGAACATTTAAACATCATGTTATAGGAGAAAGCAATATTCATGGTGAGTTTGTACATTAACTTGCACTAGAACTTGGATATCAAGTTCAAAAACCATTAAAAAAAATCTCAGAAAAAATAAATTACCTATGAGGGCCAGCCTTGTAGCTCAGTGGGCTAGAGTGCCTGCTGAGGTAGAGCACAGTGGCCAGGATTCAATTTTCAGTGTGCTGTGCTAGCCCGACCGATGGGGCACACTGAGATGGCCACTGAGAGAATACTGCTTCCCGAACTTACATGGAGATCCATTCTTTTGGTGAAACACCTCTATAAATGAATTTTAGGCAGGAAATTCCTCACACTGCCTTGTATTCCCTCCACCAACCATACAGTACCTCACTTTTGGGTGTATCTAACAGGTTGTCTGCTGAGCATGAGATGGTGTAACAATGTCAGAGAGAGAGAGACAGAGAGACAGAGAGAGAGAGAGACAGAGACAGACAGGAGACGGTAAGGAAGAG